>VDFB02082906.1:0-44819 GCA_007258455.2 Sequoia sempervirens
TTGTTTCACTCATATTTATTCCATTTCAAAATAAAAACTTCATCTTTGCATGACCATCACATACGATATAATAATAATACTGCTTTTGCGAGATCTTTTCTCGTCTTCTCTACTGTCAGATTGCTTCTCTTCCCATTCCTCGCTTCTTCCCATTTTAATATTGCTTTTCAAGTTACAATGACTCTAGAGATTCCAAAAGAGAGATTCATGAAGACCATTGATGAAGGTTCAGCAATGGTGTATAGATGTGATATCAAGTTTGCTCAATTTCGGCTGCATAACATTAGGAAACTAGATGAAAATTTATCAAAGAATACATAGAATTCCAAAATAAATATTTTAAAATCCATAATCTCGATAAAATTATTGATGTTGGTGCTGATCTTGAAGTAAAAATAAAATAAAATTTGATAACAGTGATGGTAGGGATTCTATCTATTCACCTATAGGAACTTTTGAATGTGATGACTGCAAAGAAAGAAACAATCAGAAGTGTTGCTGGGAGTAAAATACATGGATTACTATATGGTTGTTTGACTTTGTTTAATTGCTGCAGCATATTACTTTGTAATTAAGATATTTCCTTCTCTTTTGATCATGCAGTGCTGAACTGATATGTTAGTTGAGGTGTGACAACAGATTGCTGATTCTTTTTGTGATTTTGATGGGATTGTAGATTGTAGTTGTGTATCTTCCCGGTTGTGGGGCTGATGTGGTCTATTTGACACATATTGTAACTTGTTTTTTAATTTGGTAAAAGATCATCAATTTAAATTTTTTTTTTTTATATTGATATGAGAAATATTTCCAATCAGTATAATACAATTTTTTACTTTTTCAAACTAACAACCACAATAATATCAATTGCACAATATCATTCATATAATATCTAACAATTATGCAACACAAGAACACAAGATTTACGTGGAAACCCTTATGGGAGAAAACCACTACGAAATATTGCTTGATATTAAATCTCTTACAAAATTTGTAGGCACCAACCTAAAAGAGACATAAATCCCCTCTTATACAATTTGTGAGCACCAATCCACTGGAGACACCAATCCCCACTTGTAGAATTTGTAAGCACCAACCCACTGGAGCCACCAATCCCCACAACTGAGCACCAACCCAGTAAGAGACACCAATCTCTTGTCAACGCACTGACCTTCTATGCAACAGGTTCACTATCTTCTTGTGAATCTCCTCTTCAATGGATGATGAACAATCACATTCAAATCTACTTGTACTCTTCTCTATAGATCTGCCATAAACTCATTCTAGAATTCTTCAGTTGAACATATCTTTATTCTAGAGAATTTGTTTGAATTATTCTATCTAAACTTATTCATTTGCCTTGATAGACAACTCTTGTCAGGTAATATCTGTTCCCGGTTCATGCTTATACAAGCACTAGTCTAGGTGGCCATTAGCTTGTGATTTGGAAGCTCTGACATCTTTGCCAAATCTCTGACTTTCTCATATCTTGAAACAGTTTATTGTGACAATTATTCTAATAAGAAGTGAGACAGTCTAATAAACAGTGGATTCCTAAATGGAGATCCTTTGATAGGGTTGCTAGCTACTGTCCAATGTGTCATTATGAAGTCTGTGTAGTTAAAGAACCACACGTTTCTGTCTAAAACTATATATGTGTTCCATTAAATCTATTGAAGATAACACAAAAGAAGCTTATTCCAACTAAGACACTATACATTTCCAGAAATCAAGCAGAACTTGTCGAGTCTCCCTCCAACAGAGAAGACCGAGGACAAAATTCCTAGTAATTTGCAAATGAACAAATTGTTCTGGAGCCTGAAATTTTCAGATGTAATTTCTGGACTGTGTGTAATAGTAAACTCTACTGCTAGACATCTAACAAAATGTATTTTCATGTTAATTTAACCCTTAATAATATACTCTGTCCTACTCGCTGGGAAGCTGACTTTTAGGACTGGTTGAGGTAGGGACAGTCCCCTGACCATAAAGCCACAGTCTGAAGGGGCAGTTCCTAATTCATGGAACTGTGTTAGGAAAGGACAATTAAGATCCAGCTTAGTGGAGTGCTGACAATAAAGGAAAATAATAATGTAATGGTGCAGAGGCATGCAATAGCTCATAAAAGTTGCCTCCCAACTATATCTGCATTCAGAAGGTTAAAAAAACACAGGTGGTGTCTCAATTTGTTAATATTGAAGGATGTAATGATAAATCTCCTATTTATTTTATTTTGCAGTGCATTCTGAGGAAGCCAATCAATATGTGAAGATTATGAAAATTGTCTATATATGGAATTCTTGATCATTAGTAGTCCATCAGTAAACGGTAAAATAACTTAAGTTCTATTTTAAAATTTAATGCTATTCAAAGTCAACTATATGTAAGGATGTGAAAATTGAAAATGCTATCAATTCTTGTGGTTTTGAATTCCTGCTACATGTGTGAGACATAGAAGATGGTATGCAATCCGCTTGTACCATAATTGTGCTTATGATGTACCTAAATTTAAGTTTTTCTCTGCTCCTGAAACATTACAGTATAAGCACTAAATTGGTACTCACAAATTTGTTCTACTCTTTTCTTGCTATGTTTACGTTCAACACTAATTCAGATAAGTCATCGGTCATGGAATTACCTTCAATAAAGAAATTGCTTGGTTGCACACACTCTGTAGCATGTAGAAAATCAATGACTGTATCATGTTAGATTCTTTCCCTTTGTTATAAACAGCTTATTGTTTTAATTCATTTCTAAATATACTTTTGTCAATTTGCATGTTTTATATTGCTATTTTGGAGCACTTTCCTTGTGTCAATAACATACAGCTAGTTTCTCATGTTTTCTTGTTTCTCTACTTGTTTTTCTGTTTCCAAATTTTAAAGTTCAGGGACTTTTGCAAAGGATACAGCACACAGCCTGGTTAAAACAAGTTATTTAACTGACAATTACATGCATTTTAACTGTTGGTTCCTGCCTGTAATAGAAAAACATGTTTGAAATACTAACTGGTTTTGTATTCTTGAAATGTGCTTTCAGCTTGGCCAAAACCACTTGTTAATAGAACATCTTATCATATTTTTTCGATGGATCCATGTAAGCCTGTGAACACAAATAGTAATTTTCCCAGTAGGAAGGCGCCAGATGATTTACCTCCCATCATTAGTCCAGTTTCTCGAGATTCTAGGGATTCTCTTGAAGTTTTCAATCCTGCAGGATTTTCTGCCTCAGCTTCTGCATCTCTGACAGCGGCAAATTTTTCTAGATGGGCACCATACAATGTTCTGCAAAATAGTGATTCTTTACCTTACAAGACACGGGCAGATGGAGAAGATGGAAATCATGGTAGCAAAGATGGATTGGGATCACAATCTGGAAGGAAAGCTGAGTCGGTTCATACATGGATGGCCTTTAGAGAGACTGATCATTTGAAAGCTGTTGTAAATGATTTAGGAAAAGGAACTTCCATGGTTCCAAGGGACATATCTTCAGAGTTAGGGAAACAGTCACCGGTGATACAGGAGAGGCATTTGGATTCACAAAAGGAACCAAGAATCAAACAGGCAAATAGTGGTACCTGGCCTTTACAGAGAGAAATAGGAGATACAGAAGATAAGCTAGACACATATGTGGTACCATCTGTAAATGAAAATTTTATAAACAAAAAAGATTGTGGGCCAAACTTTTCTGAAGCTGGCATGGCAGAAAGGGTAGCTGAGTGGGGATTAATTCTTAAGACAGACGATAAAACAGGGAAACCCCAAGGTGTTGCAGTCAGAACATCAGGGGAAAGTAGAAAATCTGGAACTTCTCGAAGAACATCTGGAAACTCTATGAGGACATCTGAAGAATCTGATTGTGGCAGTGAAATGGGGGTGACTCGCATCTCAAAGGAATTAAAAGACGCATTATCAACATTTCAGCAAACATTTGTTGTCTCAGATGCAACCAACCCAGATTATCCTATTCTGTATGCCAGTGCAGGTTTCTTCAAGATGACTGGATATGCTGCAAAAGAAGTGATAGGACGTAACTGGTATTACCTCTTCTCTTATCACTCTATGAGGTATATACTATTCAATTTAATTTTTGCAGAGTGGCAGGCTACCTGTGGTCTTTCGGATGGTAATGTTTATCACTTTCCATTCTCTTTTAATATTTTATGTATGTGATCATCTTTTTTACTGTTTTCTCTTTGCTTGGAAGAGAAATGTGGGAAAATGGAGATAGGCCTGATAAAATAAGACTGGATGAAGAATGGAAAGTTCAATGAAATTGTTAATACGTTCACAACAGAAAACTGTTCTTGTACTTTAGGAAGTGTATAATTCCAGAGAGAAGGAAATAGAGGTACATTAGCAACTTTACTATAAGAACTAAGAACTATATGTACAAAAAAGTAAAAATGGGTTGCATTCATGGAAGAGAATGGATTGAATAAAGGAAGCCTAGAAAATTGGTGCATCCTCTAGTTCCTTGTTGAACTCTCCCTTGGACATTAAGTTTTCCTTCAATTTTCCATATCTAGTTTTACTGAATGATCATAGTATTCAAATCAAGCTTTGAACTCCATAATATTTACATTGTCTTGGACATGACTTCACCTTGGCTCAATACACAATGGCCTAGCAAAATCAAATGATTTTCATGTACATACATCATGATACATAATATTTACAAATGTCCCCACACACACCCATACTCACACGCACCCACACATGAAAGCACAATCTTGTTTGAATTTCTTGTCATGCCATTTGGTTTGACAAACGCTCCAACAACATTTCAATCTTGTATGAACAAGATTTTTAGATAGCAGCTGAGGAAATCCGTGCTCATCTTCTTCGACAACATTCTCATTTTCAGTAAGTCTTGGGAAGAGCACCTCAAGCACTTAGAAGAAGTGTTTAGCATATTGGAGGCAGAATGCTTGTTTGCCAAAGAATCAAAATGTGAGTTCGAAATGACGAAGCTGTTGTATCTCGATCACATCATCAATGCTAAGGGTGTCAAAGTTGATCCTGAAAAGATTAAAGCCATCCTTGTTGGCCACCTCCAAAGAATGTTTCTCACTTGAAGGGATTTTTGGGTTTGTGTGGATTTTACAGAAGATTTGTCAAGGGTTATTCTCAAATGGCAGCCCCCCTTACAGATCTTACAAAGAAAGGAGCTTTCCTTTGGATAGAGAAAGCACAAGGAGTTTTTGATAAATTCAAGCACATCATGAGCTCGTTTCTAGTGTTGGCTCTACCTGATTTCAAGAAGCCCTTTGAGTTGCAATGTGATGCTTCAGGTGAGGGAGTAGGAGTTGTTCTCAAGTAAGACAAGCACCCTATTGTCTTTGAGAGCAGAAAGTTGAGAGGAGTAGAAAAATCATAATCAAATTATGACAAAGAAATGCTTGCAATTATGCACGCATTGTCCAAGTTTTGTCAATACTTGGTGGGGAGTAAATTTGTGGTTAAGACTGATCATAATAGTCTTAAACATTTTATGCGCCAAAAGGATTTGAATGAAAGGAAGCAGAAGTGGGTGAGTAAGCTTTAAGCTTACGACTTTGATATCAAATATGTCAAAGGGAAGAACAACATAGTGGCAGATGCTTTATCAAGAAGACCTCATTTGTAGTCATTTTTGCAAGCTTACAGCTGTTTGGAAGGAGTTAATTACTGCTGATTATGCAAAAAATCAGTTTGCAACCAACATAGTAGAAGGTCATTTGCAAGATGAAAGGTATCAACTGGTTGATGGTTTGATCCTCTATAAAGGTAGAATCTTTTTAGTACCTGAATCTAAGCTTAAGAAGAAGATTCTACAGTCTTTTCATGATGTTCCCCTTGTTGCTCACCAAGGTTTTCTCAAGACTTACAAGCAGATCCAAGAAATATTTTCTTGGAAAGGGATGAAGGAAGAAGTCTTGTGCTACATAGAGGAGTGTTCTACTTGTCAAATGAATAAAAATGAACACTTTTTTCTAGTTGGATTGTTGCAGCCCTTGCCAATCCCACATCAAAAATGGGAGAGTATTGCAATGGACTTCATCATAGGTTTACCAAAGGTACAAGGGAGAGACTGCATTTATGTTTTGGTAGATAGATTGACTAAGTTTTCTCACTTCTTTGCTATCACAAGTTCATTTACAGCAGCTCAAGTAGCTGAATTATTCTTTAGAGAAGTTTTTTGTTTGCACGGATTGCCTAAAACTATTGTCAGTGATACGGACAGTAAGTTCCTAAGTGCTTTTTGGTAGGAAATCTTCAGATTGAGTGGTACAGTGCTCACCCCAAGCACTAGTTATCACTCGCAAACAGATGGCAATCCGAGATTATTAACAAGTGGTTAGAAGGCTAACTCTATGTGATAACTAGTAAGGCAATTTGAATTTACTAGTTTTAGTAAGTTCTAATTTTGGCAGTGGTCCATTTGGCAGCACTTTAGTGAGTTCTCTTTTTGTTGGAACAATTGAGTTATTCTAGTTTTGGCTTTAAAACAACAATATTTGGAGAAATTATTTAATTCAAGGCAATTAATGTTATGTTTTTAATTTGAGCCCTTGGCCTAATGAGATGACTTTAAGTTGTGTTTAAAAGGTGGTCATGAAGGGGGACGCCACATGAAGGAGTTATTTAAATATTAAATAAAGTTTTATTATCCCTTGAAGTTGGACGCCATTCTAGAAGAGAATTAAATATTTTGAATTTGAAAATATTTCAAAAATGAGCTTTTGGCGTCCCTTTCTTGGAGGAGTTATGGAATTTGAAAAGTCTCTTTCAATTCTATAAAAGAGAGAGTTTTCTCCAACATTTTTCATCCATCATTTTATGCTAATGTTATGCTGTTGAAATGACTTCATGAATTTGGCTTCGAGGAATGCTTACCTCCTAGCATTTGTCCAATTTCGTGTTTGAAAGATAACACTTAGTTGGATTTATGGCTGCTTCTCATCCAAACTAGCAGATTGAGCTTCAAAGTTGGAGAATTTTGGTGATATTTTCAGTTTCTATGTTGTTGGTGTTCATACAGCTGAAGTAGATTTTTGTTAGCAGCTTTTTGAATAAATTTAATCTTGTTCTGGGTATTGATGCATTGTGATTCTAGACCGAGGCCGACCCTTTCCACAAAAGATTGGAATTTAATTTGGAGTATTTTATTTTATCTTGCAAAATTGCCCCTTTCAGCAAGCCGTACCATTTCAAGAGGGCATTGGAGTTTGTGCTAAATTATTGGTGGAGTTTTGATGCAATTTTGTCATTGCACATTGGCCGCCTATCCTCCAGAGAGTCATTGCAATTCATTTCATTCCATTTGGAGGTATTTTGAAGTAGTTGTGAGCATTTTATTAGTTTACAGTTTGTTAGTTGATCATTTTCAATTTGCTGGTTATTATTATCAGACCTCTAGAAGTTCAGATTTTGGTTTATGTTTTCAGCATTTGAGAGATAATTAGTGTGGAGATCATCTTCTATCAATTGTGCTTTGATTCTATTGTAAATCTCTTGTAATTTGCAGCTGTTATTTATATTGTAAGACTGTAAACAGTAGTATTATTCCAGTCATTCCTTTGCTGCATTTGCTTGTGCTTATGTAACATGCCAACCCTTCAGTAAAGTAAAAATTTCCTAATTTTTCATCATAAGAGTAAATAAATATGTTAACATGACATTGCAATAAAAATTTTTCTTTTCTTTATTGATAATACATGAACAAGTTGTCATATCCATTTACAATAAAGATTCCATTTCATTATAATAACTTCACAAGTACATGAAACAAGAATACATACTTTAACTATCATAGCTCCAATGAGCTTTTGAACAAATAGTAGTAAGACAGTCCAGGATCTTCCCTTTCAAATCTTGGTTCTTTAGTAGCCTTCAGTGGAGGAGAAACATCACTTGGGTGCTTTACCGCCAACCACAAACTTATAATGCGGTCCCCCGCACATCTATTATTCAATAGATGGCCCTCCCTTCAATGAAGAGATTGGTAGAGTAACCGATACTGTTAACCAACTGAGCATAGTGGTGTGTCCTACATGACTAGATCCTTGTAATCCCACAATCCCGAACTAGCATGTACTATTGGATCACGGTGAACTGACAGTGTAATCATCGCTCGATCTAAGAGGATGTAGGTACATTACACTACTTTGATCAAAGAGTTTTAGTTCAGTAAACTACTGAGAAAGTCATCTATACACTACTCAGGACCGATTTGACTTAGGGCTATCTTACACTACGCATAGGCTATGTCCTTCAATGGGTAATCAGTCACTACAGACTACCTACAACATTCTATCTACTAGAAATGAAACAGTCTACAATTGTCTTATACAATCCCTCCTAATGAGGATATCTTTATCCTAGGAGTACTCAAGCTTACCTCAGTTAACCTAATAACTTAAGCTGAAAAGACGTTACTTGAATTTGTCTTCATTTCGACCCTAGTAAATAATAACTATTACCATCGTATTCTCCTTATATGGAAACCATACAAAATATGCAATTTCACACTAATATGCATTTTAAACCTCTTCATAAATTCCTTCACAAAAATTCACTTCTAATGCACAATTAAGTAAACATAGTTCATTTTCCCTACAAACTAAACTGTATTCAAGAAATGACCTTCAATCTTTGCATATACAACAAACATAAGAAACAAATATATTTCAATCAAAATCAAAATTGAAAGATGAAGAATGTTTCATCCCTGATTATGAACTTTCCTTCAAATGACGCAATCCCAGTTTTTCTCTTAACGAAAACCCTCAATGTTGATAAAAATCTCACTCAGAAATAGACTCTCAAATGATGAATATTCAGCTATATTGGGATAAACTCAAGATGTGATGATAATATACTAGTATTTCCTCTGTTTTTATCACTTAGAAATAAAATATGAATTTAGAACAAAGAAATTGTGGATCAAACTCAGAGAATGATAGAAATTCGGATTATTGCAAGTGTCGTATGACGAATGTACTGGCGGCTATATATAGAGCCAAAAACCCATCGACTTCCACTTCTATAGGCATGTAAGTTGCTAGGACTGTATTTTTTGAATATTTCAAATGATAAGTGGCGGATTTCTATTCACATACTTAGCACCTCAAGAGGTGATTCAACCTTAGAATTTGCTAGCAAGTTGAAGAATAATTCAATTTGCACATGATTAAAATGAAGAAATCAACATCTACAGGTATGCTACCAGAAATGGCGCCAACTGTGAAAATGATTCATCACATTGGAAGTGGTCATGGCTATTCATAAAACACCTTATCCCCTCATAGGCTGTGTCACCCCTATTTCTCTGTTGTGTTGATTTCTTCTTCTAGGCGAAGTGCACTTCTCAGGCATGTGTATTTCCAGCGCCATGGAATTTTCACATATTTAGCTTTTCAATAGTTTGAAAGCAAATATTTTGGTTTCCCAATAGTTTAAACATCATTTAAACTATTTCGATTTCCCCTTGTTTCAATGATTTAAATTTATCAAAATGAGAATAGCCTGATTCATAGTTGGTAAAAATAATCGGTGAGAGATATTCATTGATTTTCCATAGTTTAGACTTTAATATTCACTGCAAGTAAGATATAATCTTTTATCCACTTTAAGAGACTTATAATATTAAACTTAGGAAATAAGTTAATTTCCAAAGTGGAGATCAATTTAGAAAATAATTCGATTTTCATAAATTGAGAAATTGATATTAAATCAATTTGAAAATAATTCTATTTCCAAAGTTAAATATAATTCCATTAGGAAATAATTATATATTTCATTATATAAATATTATTATAGTTCTTCTAAATATATTAAACATATAAATATTTAAATACCCGAGTATTTAATATATATATATATATATATATTTTGATATAACTATAATAATATTATATATAATCTTTAATATATAATTACATATATATAAAAAATACATTTAACAAATATAAATACATCATGAGCCAGTTAGCATATACTCGATATTTAAATATATATATATATATATGAAAAGTCATCAGGCAATAATAATAAAATATTATTAATATCCACAGATAATAGGTAGTGTGTGTATATATATACATGCATATACTCGTATATACCTCAATGTACACGTATGTGTATGTATACCACATCGACACATACGTATGAGCATATCCATCTGTCGATCATACGTTTGTATTGATATGTTTATACATATGGATATGTGTATATAGTCCATAGTAATGAGACTCGCTCGGAAGCGCCCGGACGTGGCGAGTCGCGCTCCACGCAACCCTGGCAGCGTCCTGGGAGCGCTGGTGAGGACGCGGCCACATCCAAATGCGTCTAGGCCAGACGCGCCGGACGCGCTGGACGTGCAGTGTCCAGGAGAGTCCCGACCCCTGGACGCGGTCGGTGCAGCCAAGGCCAAAAAGGCCAAAAAAAAACATAAACTTAAAGTTTTTTTATATATATTTTTGACTTATATTATCTCCTTAACCCTAAAAGCAACCTCATTTCATTCATTTGGCAAAATAGGAGGAGAAGAGAGAGTTGTGAAGAAAAATAGGAGGAGAAGAGAGGGCAAACAGCAAGCTGTTGAAGACAAATCTAGGGTCATATATCATTTGGGGAGCTTCATACCAGCAAGGAGGTGCATTGAGAGCTCATTACCAGTGATTGGGAGGAGTTTGCATTGCATTCCAAGCCAAATCTAAGAGGTAAGTTTGATTTTAATTGATTTTTTTTGAGTTTTTTTAACAAATAATTCATTGTAATTTGTAAAATCATTGTTTTTTTGAGTTTGCATATTTTTTTACAAACCCTACTTGCAACTTAAATAATTTTAGAAACCCTACTTTTGCAGCCACATTCATTTGCAAATCAAACCATATTATTATTTTCACAATGTCTCAAACCCCAGTCAGAAAAGACCCTGCTTGGAAACATGTTGAAATCTTTCCCGGAATGAAAAGAGGAGACGCAAAATGTAACTACTACAAAACAATATATCATGGAGGCATAAATAGATTAAAATACCATTTTGCACGCATACCCGCCCATGATGCAGTGGGTTGCACTAGAGCACCTCTTGAGGTTGTTTGTGAAGTGCAGGTGCAATTAGAAACTTTTGAAATGCAAAAATAAATGAAAAAGAAACAGAAGAAGGAGTTGGTGAGTGTTGGAGTTGGACAAGGACTTGGTGCTGTTGGAGATGCTTCTTCCATGCCTCCATACCGTCCTAGTGCTAGTGCTTGTGCTAGTGCTTCTGTTTCTGCATCAGCTATGCCTATGCGTACTCCTAGTGCTGGTGGTGCTGCTACTGCTAGTGGTAGTGGCAGTATTAGCATTGGCCCTAGAGTTCGTAAATCTAGGGTGGACTCATATTTTGTACCACGCACTACTCTTGGTTCCCAACCATCGCTTGAGAGCATGGGTTGGAACAAGGACGCACATGATGCAGCAAAAAAGACAATTGCAGAATTTTGGTACTACTGCACCATTCCCTTCCATGTAGCCAGGTAATTTTTTTTCGTTTAATTTTTTTAAAATTTATATTTAAATTTTAGAATCTAGATGTATCTCATTATCGAATTCAAGTTTAAAGTTAAAAACTTAAAACTTTTCATTTTACAATAGTTATGTAACTTATTAATTTATTTATGACATGTTTTAGGTCACCTTTCTAGCAAAACATGGTTGATGCCATAACCATATGTGGGGCGGGGTTCAAAGCCCCTAGTGAAGATGAATTAAAGGACCCACTTTTGACTCAAAAAGTGGCAGATGTGAAAGCACAATTAGAGGAGCAGCGCAAGCAGTGGAGGATGATTGGTTGCACCATCATGATTGATGGTTGGACCGATAGGAGAAATAGGACGCTACTTAATTTCCTAGTTTCCTTCGGAGGTAATTGTACTTCCCTCAATGCATTGAAATTTGAATTTGATTTAGTGATTAATAATTTAATATGGCTGATTTATGTTTTTTAATTTATTGAATAATTGGTTTTGCTTTTTTTTTCAGGTGACACCATCTTCATGAAGTCCATTGATTCTTCTACCCAATTCAAAAATGCCACATACCTATGTGAGGCTATAGAGGAGGTGATAGCTGATGTGGGGGAAGAGAATGTAGTGCAAGTGGTGACAGATAATGCAACAAATTATGTTGCTGCTGGTAGATTATTGATGGAGAGGCACCCTACTATATTTTGGACTCCATGTGCCGCCCATTGCATTGACCTCATGTTGGAGGATCTTGGCAAGCTCCCATGGATCAAAACATGTGTGGATGCAGCAAAAAACGTATGCAAATTTGTGATGTCCCCTTCCTAGTCAACGCAGCTGGGTTTGAGGTTAGCCTATCATTCTGATCCTCGTAGGCTAACAGTAGTGTGTAGAGGATCATCTGAGGCAGTTACCTGGTGTTCAGGAGCATCATTCTTTCAGTTGTTTTAGGTTGGGCCTTCGTAGAATCTTTCTGAGAGGTTTTTCAGAGACTTGCTATTTTTAGTAAGTCAGATAGGCGAAAGCTGCTATTTTGGGAAGGGCACTTGGTCCAACTGATTAGCTCAGAATCGACCCAGTTCATCAGTTTGTTGGTCAGATAGAAAAATAACGGAGCATTTAATGATTATTAAATAATTGATATTTTGACTTTATGTTATAAAGTCACTTTATTAATATATTTAAATATTAATTATTTATTCATTAAAGATGGACGCCATTTAATTAATATTTTTCCTAAGTTGAGAAAAGGCGTATTTAATCATTTTATTTAAATGATTATTAAAAAGAGCTTGGGTCGAATTTTTGAAAGAGGGTTATATATTCACTGCCAAGACAAATCGAACTCTTATGTTATGATTATTCAATTTGCCTTTTCTTGCTCTAAGCATTGGAGTTTGCAAAACCTAGGGTTTCAGCAGACAGTTGATTTTGGAGAACGTTCCCTCTTCAAGATCTGGCATACTGAGACTGTGAAATACCAGTTGAAGATTGTCGTACTTGGTGACTTCATACAGAGGTTGCAGTTGAGCTTACTGGATCGATTTCAGGCAGGGTTTATAGAGATTATTCATTAGTTGATTGGGGCGACTTTCAGAGATCATTTCATAGAGATCTGGCACTCCATCCAAAAAGGCCGTACCACATTTAATGCTGCTGCTGGGTTGTACTGTATTGTACTAGCAAGAGCCATACTTCATCTCTAGATCTTTTTCTTCTGTCTCTGGCAAAGTTGGCGCCTAGGGTTTCTGGAGTTTTCTCATCGTTCTGAGCTTGGAGATCTTTGTTCTGGAGTTGGCCGTACTTTTTCTTTTCATTCCTTCAAGCGGCTGCAACAGTAATCAGGTTCCTCTTAAAAAATATCATTTATTAATTCTTTTGTGATTGGGATCACTTTGTAGTTCTAAAACGAGAATAATATCATCTACTATTGATCTGGAAGTTATTTGGAGGATTGTTGTTTGTTTATGAATTATTTGCATTTATTTATCAAAATCGCACTTTCTTTCCAAAAATTCAAAACCCTCAAAAAAGTCAAAAATTGCAAAAACACAAAAAAAACACAATTATAGTTCAAAAACTGGGTTGAGAGACACCTGGTTTCTTACAGTGGTATCAGAGCACAGTTTTCCTGCCATCCTGTGCTTTTTCAGTTGCTTTTTCACTATACAGAGTACTTTTTGGTTGCTTTTTCATGAGTAGAGACATCATTCATTATACTAAGGGTGTAGGAATAGGCAAAGTCGAGGATTGGACAGGTCCACCTATTCCTGAAGGTGAGATAGTGTTAGGAGTATTGGGTATTCACAGTTCTAGCTCCAACAGCAGTGAGAACAGTGTCACAACACTGATGGCAGACCGTGAGATCCCTGCAGAGACACTTAGGGATTCAGGGAAAGCGCATGCAGAGGGTGATATTACTGAAGAAGAGTTTAGACGCAGGCATGATAATATGATGGACATGATGTCCCAGTTGATGGGCACTATTAGACAGTATACTCCATCCCAGCCGCACTATATCCAGATTGGACAGTTGAGCAGGACTGTAGGCATGGACCAGCCTTTGGCATCAACACCACGACAGCTATCACCGATCTATCATGAGCGTAGGCCTGGACAACCTACATTCATATCTAGAGAGACCCCACCTCCGACTCCGGAGGCAGAGCAGCAGGGTCACCATTAGGAGTTTTAGCCACACAATGGCATGTCAGTAGCGGATGTGACTAGATTTCATGGTGAGTACCTATCATTAGCACCTGAGATCCGGCAGGCATTGTCTTTTCATGAGTTTATGGATGTTTATAAACCTAGAGGGGGAGCTAGATTTGACTGCAGAGCTCCTCAGCACCAGCAGCCACAACCACAGGTGAACAGGGATTTATAGTATGCAGTTAGCAAAATCACCTTGCCATACTTTGATGGGTTCGATAAGACGTCAGCGAGGTCTTGGGTCCAGAAGTTGGACAATTATCTATCACTGAGACCTGTGCAGGAGGACGAGGCCATTAAGTTTGCTACTTTGCATCTTGATGGGTTGGCGCATGATTGGTGGCATCATGGCATGTACACACTTGGCCATCATGTAGTCACTATGTACCAGGAGTTCACCAGCAGGCTCATAGAGCGTTTTGATAAGAAAGATCCAGAACTCTACTTCAGAGAGCTAGCTCAGCTCAGACAGACAGGTAGTTTGGATGCTTATGTTAGTGAGTTTCAGAAGGTTGCAGTCATGGTGACAGGCATTTCAGAATGGAGACTTGTCATTCTCTTCGTCGAGGGTTTGATGGAGCCTATGAGAGGTTGGGTCAAGGCATTTGATCCTCCCACTCTTCAGGAGGCCATGAGGAAGGCACGTAACATGGAGCTTGCAGCACCTCGCAGCAAGTTCACTTCAGGCTCGACACCATACACGAGGCCTAATAGGTCTTTTGACAGGAATAGACCCTTTGATAGAAGGAGGGATCCACCCGATCCTAAGAGTCAAAATGCACCACCCTTTGACAGAGAAACACTGAATGATTTACGGAAAAAAAAATTGTGTTTCTGGTGCAAGGCGCCCTATGATGAAAAACATGTATGCCCTCTTCATCCCAAGGTGAAAGACAATCAGATGGAGTGGTTTTATGAGGGGGAAGAGCAATCTGATCTGTCAGACCAGCAAGCTGATTCCGAGCATTCAGATGATGACAGGTCCGAAAATGAGGGTGAAAACGAAGGAGGAAGGAAGCTACAGGAGGCACATTTGACTAGCCTTCAGAGAGATGGGTCGTTTAGACTCCGCGGGCCCCTAGCAGGTCAGAAGGTAATCACTCTAGTCGACACTGGTGCCACTCATAATTTCATTGATGCACGGTTGGTAGAGAAATGTGGTATACAGATAGAGGAGTTTGAGGGTATTCGAGTTAAGGTGGCCGATGGGTACACCCTCAAATGTGACAGAAAGATTACTGATCTTCCGATGTGGTTGAACAACTATGAGTTCAAGGCTGAATTCTATGTTGTAAATATGGGAGATACTGATGTGGTGTTAGGAATGGCATGGCTACACGATTTGGGTGAGTTCACACTCAATCTATGAGATATGGAGATGAAGTTCAAGGTTGATGGGAGACCTCATGTCATCAAAGCCATTAGAGACAGTAATCTGAGGATGGTTTCGTTCAGGCGGATGGAGAGACTCATACGTCATGATATGGTTGATTGGGCTGCAGAGTGTATGTTAATGTCAGCACAGCAGGAGCAGTAGAAGGGTGAGTACCATCCAGACATCCAGATACTGAGGACTAAACACTCCAAAGTGTTTAGCGACATTCCACCTGGTAGACCTCTAGACAGAGGCACTGAGCATATTATTGAGTTGGAGGAGGGCGCAAAGCCCATTATGATTACACCCTACAAGCATCTGAAACGACTCAAGGATGAGATAGAGAAGACCATCAATGAGTTATTGGCTATGGGACACATTAGACCTAGCAAGTCACCTTTTGCTTCATCGGTTGTATTGGTGAAGAAGAAGGATGCATCACTTCGGATGTGCATAGACTACCGCCAGCTCAATAAGAGGACAATTAAGAACAGGTACCCGATACCACGCATTGATGAGCTGATTGATGAGTTGCATGGTGCTATCTTCTTTACGAAGATTGATTTGAGATCCTGTTGTGACCTTTTCACACATCGCCCCATTCAAAATGGGGACCCCTAATTTTTGCTCCATTCCGGTCTTTTTGGCTTTGGTTTTTGTCTCTCTCTCTCTCTGTCTGTCTCTTTTCCATGGTCTACCTTCTGGGGGACGTGCCTGCCATTGAGTTTAAATGTGAAATTTTGACCAAGTCTAAAAATTAGGGTTTTGAGTCTTTTGGTCAGTTCGAGGTTGAACGAAGTGAATAAATTGAGCTTAACACTATTGTCAGCATGCTCCCAGCAGGTTCTCAGCCAATTTTCATCTAATTCTGAGTACTTACTATTTTTAGTAAGTGTGCAATTACAGGCAATCCGTCAGCATTTTCAAAATTCCGACTGTCACACTGCATTCAGAACACATTAGGCTGCTCATGTGCAAAATTTGAGCTGAAACGGACGACTTTCTATTTTTAGCAGTTCAGCTTCCGGGACAAATTTCAGGGCTTAGACGCAGAGTTTTCCTTTGCATGTCTGGATATTCCATCTGGGTTTTTCGAGAACTTCGCAACAGTATAACATGCAGAGTGAGACGACAACTTTCAGAATTCAGCCTTCCGAGGCTATTTTTAGGGTTTGCATGTCAGGGTTTTCTTTGCATGTCGGATGATTCCTTATGGGTTTTTTGAGAGCTACGCAGTGATGTGACATGCAAACAGAGATGATCACTCAGTAAGGAACTTACTATTTTTAGCAGGTGCATCCCGGCAGTCGCCTCCTAGCACTTCAGAATCACGAGCTGATCGCAATGCAACAGAAACGAGGACAAACAGAGATCATTTGATACGCATGCAGAGCAAATTAGGGTTTCTAGCTTCGGGACCTGAAAAAAGGGGTAAAAAGTCAGAATTTTCGAAAACCGGTGTAAACCACTGTGATCAGCATCCTTCAGGCTATCTGCTGGTAAAATTTCAAGTCAAATGGAGCACTTACTATTTATAGTAAGTCAGCTTGGAAATAGGCTAAAGATAGTAGATCAGTTGCATGTGCCGATGCCAGCAGGCAGGTCACATGGTGAGGAGCGCCTCATTCGAATTTCAAGTCAATCTGAGCTGTGGAGATATCAGAAGCAAGCAGTTACTATTTATAGCAAATCACCTTCAGAAACGGGATAAAAATAGCAGGCCAACTAAAAATAGCAGTGTCAACAGGGTAACAAGGTCGTGAGGATGCAGTGTTTGAAATTTCAAATCATTCTGAGCTTCAGAGATGCAAGAATTGAAGGACTTACTATAAATAGTAAGGCATGGAAGAACTAGCGAAAATGAAGAAAAAAAATGGCTAAGGCATGAAAAGTTCATCCTACTCTCATGCCAAAATGCGCCCAGCTCAAGGAAGTAGCATGTTCAAAATTTTCGAAGTATAAAACTTTATCCTCCTCCTATGGCAAAATGCGCCCATGCTTGGGAAGCTAGAAGAAAGTCAAAAGGGGAAGTCAAAGATGTTTATCCATCACCTATGCTAAAATGCGCCCCTCACATGCAAGCAAATCCAAAAAGTTTCTAAGTGAGAAACTCATCCTCCTCTCATGCTGAAATGCGCCCAAAAGAGGGCATGTCAAGACAAAAATAAGGCAAAGTCAAGGAAGGTCAAAGATGCTCATCCTTCTCCACACCTCAAATGCACCCAAAGAAAAATAAGAAGATAAAAAAATTCTAAGTGTTGAAGTTATCCTCCTCACCCATAAAAATGCGCCCATGCAGCAAATGGTCAAAGAAGTCAACAGTTTTCATCCTTCATGAGGTGCAAAATGCGCCCAAATAGGGCCATGTAAGGACAAAAGAGGGGAAGCTGAAAGGTCACTTGTTGGAGGCGTGGTAAAAGTTTTATCCTTCACCCTTGCTAAATGCGCTCAAGCTGGTCAACAAGTCTTCATCCTCCACCCCCTTCAAAATGCGCCCATCCTCTAGCAAGTATAATATGCGCCATGCAAGCTGGGAAGAAGACAAATGACGTTGACTTTCCTCTACCCCCTTTGAATGCGCCAAGTAAAGAATAAGTGTGGGGTGAAAGGTAGTAAACAAGGCAAAGTTGGTGAGGGATAATTGCCAAGGCGTTGAAAGTGCTAATTTTTCCTAAGGCGTGGTTATTATTCTCCTCTACATGTGCTATGTGCGCCCAAGGTGGTAAGTGCCAAGGTGTTAGAAAATATTGCCTAGGCGTTGGAATTTAATATGTTCTCCATGAAGTATGCTATGCGCCTAGGTAGACCTTGAGGGTGGTGAAGCAAAGTACAAGGCGTGATCAATTTTCTTCTTCAAGTATCATATACGCCTAGGGTGGTGAAGTTAAAACAAACTTGCTGGGCGTTGATAGTGTTAGGTGTTGAAATTTTTTTCCAAGGATGAGATGAATATGCACCCAAGTTGATAAGAATAAAGGGTGAATGTTGCTAAGGCCTTGGAGTTCTAAGTTTAAAATGCCTTTTAAGTAAAATACAAGGTGATGGAAATATGAACAAGACATGTTGGGCGTGATATGTGCCTTCAAGGAAAATTTTCCAAGTGAAGCAAAATAAAATTTTCCTCACCACAAGCAGAGTGATTGAAGGTGAATAAAAATTTCTAAGGCAAAATTTTCAAAATTGCTGAGTGATTCAAAAAATTTCTAAGGCAAAGAAATTTTCCTTAGAAGAAAAACGCCTAAGTCTGGTGAAGTGATGAATTTTCCTGAAGTCCGAGTGAATTTTGCCAGTGATGAAGTCAGAAGATGTTGGCAGTATAGGAACAAAAATTTCTCAAGTCAGAGCAACAGGATCTTCACAGATATGAAGAACGGAATCAAATTTGTTAAAGAATTATTTTTTTCCAAGGTGCAAAATTCAAGAAAATTAAATGAATCCGTTCGTTGTGCACCCATGAGTTCGACGCGTTCTGAAGGAAATTTTCTTCTGGGTATCGAAGATTATTGATGAGGAGTTGATTTTAAAGTCTTCCATGCTTCGTCGAGGCCTTCAGGATGGAGATTTTTGATGGGCACAGGATTGATGAATTTCCTAAGGGAAATTTGAAATTTTTTCTAAGGCAAGGGATAAAATGTGTTAAAAATGCCTTGGCGGATGAATTTGAAAATGATCGCCTAGATAATTTTTGATCAAATTCCTGATGAAAGAATTTTTTCTTGAGTCTGAGTTGGATGAAATATCAGAGTGAAGTGCGCCAGGCAGAATACAAGATGGGTTGGGAATTTGGTTAAGGCATGAAGAATTTGAATGAACGCTTGGAGATCAAAGCATGAAAATCCTGGTAAGTGAGTTAAGTTTACATTATGAAGTGTTCTAATGCTCTTCTCCTTGCTTGTTTTGTAGGATGAATGTGGAGGCCAGAGCACGATGACTTGAAGTGGTGAAGCACGATGATATTACAACCTTCGGAGGAAGATAAAGTTATGAGTTTCACATGAAGGAAAGAAAAGTTGCGAGAAAATGGCTAAATGTTGAAACTCAAGTGACAAAGAAGAAGTTGAAGAACGTCAAGAAAGAAGATCGAGAATAGTGTGAACGCGTCTACAAACGGGAATCTTCTAGAAGGATGATGGACATTAATGGCTCATTTATTACCCCTCTCCATTATGGTGGTTTTTAGGGCGAATCTTGTTTAGGGCTGAGGTGGCACAATCTGGGCCATCCAGCCGATTGTAATCTGAGCCGTCTGTTGGACTTGGCCAACTATAAAAGGGGGAGTCCCCCTCATTTGTATCTCATTAGATTTAGAAGTAGAAGCAAAGCTTAGAGAAGGAGTAGAGAGAAATTGATAGAGTAGAAAGTAAAGTATTTTAGATTGAAAAGGAAGGAAAGTCTTCCCTTTGGATACTTTGTAAGAAGTTGTCATGTATGCTTTCATAATAAAAGAATTTTCATTGATGGTGATTTCTTCTTTGTTATGAGTAGTTGTTGAGGCTTCTTCGTCCTTCCAATTCACGTAGCATCTTGAAGTAGTTAAAGTAAAGTAGATTTCATTTCATGCAAGTACTTAGCAATTGTGGAATGTGGTGTTCGATTTGAACAAGACTTCGCTTGTCCATACCACTAGCGGGCTCGCTGACGGTGGGTTCGCCTTGCGTGGTCAATTGGAACCTTGTGAAATTTAACTTCGATTATGGTTTATATGTTGGCATGCGTCGTCGTGATGGTGTCTTCATGCTAGATCGTGATCTGAACATCTTGAGTCACTCCTCTGAAGATTGCACCAGTTCCGCGGAAGCTGTCCGAAGTGAGGCAAAACGGAGCTCGGTTGAAGTTTGTGAAAATTGATCGCCGTGTCCCACGCTCTAGAGTAGAAGATAAACTTCTTAGGCCCTACACTCTTCTAAATTCAGTTCATTTCTGGTTAGAATTAGGAAACTTGTGCTCACTTGCCAAATCATTTGAACTACGTGAAGGCCCTTAGTCCGCTGTCTGCTGTCAACTGTCGAACATTTGTGTAAGTCCCCTTGAAATACCAGCAAAATCACATTGAGCCAACTGAGTCTATTCGCACTTAAGGAACCTTGGAGTTAAATGTATGATCTATCTCGCAATCTTAGCATGCAGGAAACTTTGTTCAAGAGAGGATAGGGTATCCGTTGGGAAACTTTATTCTGTGTTGGTGCGGTCTCAAAAACCACGTCAACAGATCCGAGTACCACCATATTCAGATGAGGGAGTAGGACATTGAGAAAACCGCTTTCAGGTGCCATTGCGGTCACTTCGAGTTCTTGGTTATGCCGTTCGGTCTAACCAATGCACCTGCCACCTTTCAAGCGACCATGAACAGGGTTTTCAGTACACAGCTGCGGAGATTTGTATTAGTCTTCTTTGATGACATTCTGGTATACAGTAGGTCATGGGAGGAGCATTTAGCTCACTTAGACACAGTTTTGGGTATCTTGGCTGAGGAGTCCTTTTATGCCAAGGAATCCAAGTGTGAGCTAGGCATGGAGAAGTTGTTGTATCTGGGGCACATCATCAGTGCCAAGGGAGTGAGTATGGACCCTGAGAAGGTCCAAGCTATAGTTGAGTGGCCAGTACCTGAGAACCTTATGCAGCTCAGAGGTTTCATTGGGTTGTGTGCTTTTTACAGGAGATTTGTTAGTGGGTTCTCATGTCATGCCACACCCCTTACTGATTTGACAAAGAAAGGGGCTTTTACTTGGTCACCACAGGCGCAGGAGTGCTTTGACAAGTTTAAGGTGATCATGAGTTCGTGTCCAGTGCTAGCATTACCTGACTTTACGAAGTCATTTGATTTATTTTGTGATGCTTCAGGAGAGGGCATTGGTGTTGTTTTGATGCAGGAGAGACACCCTATTGCTTTTGAGAGCAGGAAGCTTAGGGGTCCTGAGAGGTTTTACAGCATTTACGACAAGGAGATGTTAGCCATTATGCATGCTTTGGCTAAGTTCAGGAAATACTTGGTAGGCAACAAGTTCAGTGTGCGTACAGATCACAATAGCCTAAAACACTTCCTTGGACAGCGAGACCTAAATGAAAGGCAGCAAAAATGGGTCAGTAAACTGCAGTCGTATGACTTTGACATCACTTTCATTAAGGGGAAGCAGAATGTTGTAGCTGACGCCTTGTCTCGTAGACCTCAGTTGAATGCCATGGCACAGATCTCAGAGGATTGGAGGCATCGGGTTATTGCCTACCAACCCATGGGCTTCTAGCATTGTTGACGGGACAGTGCAGGATAGTAGGTACACCATTGTAGATGACTTGATCATTTACAAGGGGCGGATTTTTCTGGTTCCTGGTTCTGAGTTGAGGGATACAGTTTTGAGATCCTTTCATGACCTTCCTATGGCGGGTCATCCCGGGTACTACAAAACAAATAAGTTGGTTCGGGAACGGTATACTTGGAAAGGGCTGAAAACTGATGTTCTAGAGTATGTTTGAGAGTGTTCTGTTTGCCAGCAGAACAAGCAGGAACACACATATCCTGCTGGATTGCTCCAGCCACTTCCGATACCTAACAGGAAGTGGGAGTGTTTATCGATGGACTTTATCACGGGTTTGCCGAAAGCCCAAGGTAAAGATTGTATTTACGTAGTGGTTGATCGGTTGACCAAATATGCACACTTCTTCCTGATTACTACTACATTCACAGCGTCGCAGACTGCAGAGCTCTTCTTCAGAGAGGTATTCCGGTTACATGGGTTGCCTCGGACGATAGTTAGCGATAGAGACAGTCGGTTCATGAGCAACTTTTGGCAGGAGTTGTTTAGGCTCTGTGGGACCGAATTGACACCGAGTACCAGCTACCATCCGCAGACAGATGGACAGACAGAAATTGTCAATAAGTGGGTGGAAGGTTACTTGCGCAATTACATAGCTGGACAGCAGAGAGCTTGGGTGAGGTGGATATACCTCTGTGAGTATTGTTATAACTCTACTCACCACATGACGATACAAATGACGCCCTTCATGGCATTGTATGGGTATGAGGCGCCCAACCTTTTGGATTTGATATTGAGTGATAGCAGAGTGTCGAGTGCAGGAGATATGATGCAGAGTCAGCAGGACATTTTGAGGTCTCTCAGAGACAATATCCAGCGGGCACAGAATCAGCAGAAGCAGTATGCTGATCAGAAGAGGGTTGAGCATTCTTTTGTAGTGGGTGATATGGTGTATCTTATGTTGCAGCCGTATTGTCAGTCTACTCTGCGGAAGAGTGGTGCAGAGAAGCTGCAGCCTCGTTACTATGGTCCATTTCGTGTTGTCAGACGAGTGGGCGAGGTTGCATATGAGTTAGACTTACCAGCGGATAGCAGGGTTCACAACGTGTTTCACGTTTCTCGCCTAAAGAAGGCATTGGGTTAGCATGTGATACCCTCGCCAGTTCTGCCACCCCTTGATGATGAAGGGAAATTGATACTAGTACCTGAGGCCATCCTCGAGATGAGAGAGAGACACCTTCGGAGGCGGGTGATCAGGGAATATCTGATCAAGTGGAGAGATTCGCTAGTTGAGGATGCTACATGGGAGTCCGAGGAGATTTTACAGCATCCAGAGTTGGGATTGCTTGAGGACAAGCAATTTCAAGGAGGGCGGACTGTGATGTCCCCTTCCTAGTCAGCGCAACTAGGGTTTGAGGTTAGCCTATCATTTTGATCCTCGTAGGCTGACAGTAGTGTGTAGAGGATCATCTGAGGCAGTTACCCGGTGTTCAAGAGCATCATTCTTTCAGCTGTTTTAGGTTGGGCCTTCGCAGAATCTTTCTGAGAGGTTTTTCAGAGACTTGCTATTTTTAGTAAGTCAGACAGGCGGAAGCTGCTATTTTGGGTAGGGCACCTGATCCAGCTGATTAGCTCAGAATCGACCCAGTTCATCAGTTTGTTGGTCAGATGGAAAAATAACGGAGCATTTAATGATTATTAAATAATTGATATTTTGACTTTATGTTATAAAGTCACTTTATTAATATATTTAAATATTAATAATTAATGGCATATTATAAAGTATTTTTAATACTTTATAATAAAGTGAAACGTTTATTATAATGAATAATTATTTATTCACTAAAGATGGACGCCATTTAATTAATATTTTTCCTAAGTTGAGAAAAGGCGTATTTAATCATTTTATTTAAATGATTATTAAAAGGAGCTTGGGTCGAATTTTTGAAAGAGGGTTATATATTCACTGCCAAGACAAATCGAACTCTTATGTTATGATTATTCAATTTGTCTTTTCTTGCTCTGAGCATTGGAGTTTGCAAAACCTAGGGTTTCAGCAGACAGTTGATTTTGGAGAACGTTCCCTCTTCAAGATCTGGCATACTGAGACTGTGAAATACCAGTTGAAGATTGTCGTACTTGGTGACTTCATACAGAGGTTGCAGTTGAGCTTACTGGATCGATTTCAGGCAGGGTTTACAGAGATTATTCATTAGTTGATTGGGGCGACTTTCAGAGATCATTTCATAGAGATCTGGCACTCCATCCAAAAAGGCCGTACCACATTTAATGCTGCTGCTGGGCTGTACTGTACTGTACCAGGAAGAGCCGTACTTCATCTCCAGAGGAATTTGCTTGCTTTTTCATCTTCTGTCTCTGGCAAAGTTGGGGCCTAGGGTTTCTGGAGTTTTCTCATCGTTCTGAGCTTGGAGATCTTTGTTTTGGAGTTGGCCATACTTTTTCTTTTCATTCCTTCAAGTGGCTGCAATAGTAATCAGGTTCCTCTTAAAAAATATCATTTATTAATTCTTTTGTGATTGGGATCGCTTTGTAGTTGTTCTAAAACGAGAATAAAATCATCTACTATTGATCTGGAAGTTATTTGGAGCATTGTTGTTTGTTTATGAATTATTTGTATTTATTTATCAAAATCGCACTTTCTTTCCAAACATTCAAAACCCTGAAAAAAGTCAAAAATTGCAAAAACACAAAAAAAACACAGTTATAGTTCAGAAACTGGGTTGAGAGACACCTGGTCTCTTACAAAATTTGTATACAATAACACATGGGTGCTTAACCTTATGAGGCAATACACGGGGTTGAGGGAGTTGTCTCGTCCTAGCATCACTAGGTTTGCAACAAATTTTATCACGATGCAATCCTTGATTTGGTCAAGGCAGTTTTAAGGCACATGTTTACTAGTGAGGAGTGGTCTTCCTCATCCTTTTCTACAAGCACTGCAGGGATTGTTGTGGTTGATTGCATTTTTGATGAGCAAGGCTTTTGGACACCAATGGACGAGATTGTGAAGGTAAAATTTAATTCTTTATTATGTTTTAATTTTTAATCATATCTTACTTTTATTTGTTTATTTTCGTTCAAACTTATTTGTGAAACATGTTTGCACTTTGCAATTTATTGAGCCCTTGCTAGTTCTCCTACGAGTTGTAGATGGGGAGAAGCCCACAATGGGCTACATATATGAGGGCATGGATAGGGCCAAAGAGGCCATTAGATCAGTCTATGGTGGAGTTGAGGAGAAGTATTGTCCCTTTTGGGATATCATTGATAGGAGATGGAAAAACCAACTTCATAGGCCCATCCATGCAGCCGCATGTTTCCTAAATCCGGCCTTCCAATTCCGCCGTGATCTCCGTGCAGATAGAGAAATTCTTAGTGGGCTCTACACGACGATAGAGCGGATGTTGCCCGTTGTTACTACATAGATGGTTCACTAAGGCACAAGGAGACTTCTTTGCACGTCAAATGTGCAAAGATAATAGGACAACATTACTGCCAGGTAAAAATATATTTAGGGGCATAATTTTCATCTTTTTATATTATAATTTATTATTAAATGTTGAACTTGAACTTGAAACTTGAAATGAGATTGATTTTGTTTCTTTTTCTCATCTCAGATAGCTGGTGGCATATGTTTGGTTCTGATACACCGATCCTGCAAAATATTGCCATTCGTATATTGAGCCAGCCATGCAGTTCATCTGGTTGTGAGCGCAATTGGAGTATGTTTGAGCACATACACTCCAAGAAGTGCAATAGATTGACAGTGGAGAGGATGAATGACTTGGTATATGTTCATTACAACCTTCGGCTCAGATACAGGAAGCTTTTTGACCATGACAAAACCCCAATCAGTCTAGAGAGGTTGATCCACAGTCTGAGTGGATCACTGAGGCTACAGATGCAGTCTTTAGTGACGAGGACCTTGATTGGGTGGACCGGGAAGAGAGAGAGGCCAAGGTTGTAGCCATGGCTGAGGAGGAGGCTAGAGCACAAGAGACATAGCTGCTGTCGATGAGTGGCATGGAGAGTCAGACACAGGCAGAGACTATGGCTGCAGTTGCAACATCATCCAGGACCCTTAAACACCTTCGTAGGAAGGATGCTGGCTCCACTATGCCATAGGGCATAGAGTCATAGACTTATAGCTATTGTTTTACTTTTGATATTTCATATTTGTATGGAACATTTGATGTCATGGATTTCATATTCCATGAGTTTTGTATACATTTGACTAATTTTATATATCTAAGTATGCTATTTCCTTCAGCAGCGCAACTACAATGTGTACTTTATACTTATGTGATCGTTGTATACTTGTGAATGTGATCAAATTTGCTTTTATTTGTGTTGTATTCAATAAAGGGTGCTTGAAACAAGTTTTAAATCCTTAAAAATCTCTAAATTTCTAGGGTTTTTCAACTTTTTTTCATTTTGCCGTGTCTGCGCCGAGTCTGAGTCCTGAGTCACTGAGTCACGCGCCGAGTCGCCCTCGCCGAGTCCGAGCCGAGTCCGAGTCTCGTTAATATGGTATATACTATATTCATGTGTACACATACCCACTCAACCTATTCACTTATCCATCCACATTATCCTAGTAAGTCAGATATACAAATAAACATCACTTACAAAGCACAAAAAAGTAAACAAGTCTCCTAAAGCTTATGGATGACTTATCAAGACCAACATAACCGACTTGGTTCCTCCCAACCTATAATGATGTGTGTGCATGCTCAAATAGTTAACATTACCGGTTAAACGACCAAGCCCCTCTCCTGAGTGATATTTCCCCTCTGCTTGGAGGAATGGTTCACATACCTGCATCCACTTACATAAACTCACGACAGTCATATGTTGACAACAATAGTAGTATATATAAACATCACAAGATAAATCAACATGATTCATTAATCTCCTTGTGCAGTATTTCACCATGAATAACATCAATTGAAGCAACATGAAATAAGACAATCATAAAATGTAAAACACTCATATTGATAACAAGGCACAACATATCATTAATTCATCTCCAAAATTCACACTATATTCACATTTACCCTATCTATTAACGATAAATAGTAACTTCACAATTTGGGATGTAACAGCTTAATTTCTCATATTCGTAACCCCTAGATGGTTTACCGCCACTGTGGAGAAAGAAATCAATAATCTCTCATTTTGTACCAAGATCTTACTCCCTTAGATAAATTATACTTCATTTCATAAAGTTTCAAATCATATATTCCCTTATCATTGTAATAACCTTCTAAGTACATGTTTCTAGTACAACATTATTGGATTGATCAAGTCCAATAAAATGAAGGATGTACAAAAGTTTTGTGTTCACAACCAAACAATAGGAGGACTCCCATTTACAGGTTTATACTAACATCAATTCTTATCCAATCTTCTAAAGCAATTAGGGGTTATTACTCATCTTGGACATATCCTTATGTTAAAGTTATTTTCATGCCTTGGGAGGCATTGTTTATTTTACTTGATTCATTTAAACAATATCAATTTATTCCAAAGTTTGAAGGGTGAGAATGATCTTGGGATTTGTGGGTTATGGGCCCATAATGTTACTCAACATGTGCTTATGTAATAATTTTTGTTGTAGCGTTTATTTGTTTCAAGTTCATGAATGTAGAGCTATTCTAATCAATAAAAGAGCATTTGATTTATTGAATCATACCACTTATCTCAAGGTTGAATCAGTGTTGGATATAGAAGTGAATACACCAACCTGTGGATTACATATTATTTCTATGAGTGGAAAATTTTGTACCCTTATGCTTGGTACTTGGATTTTAATACTTGATTCAATGTTGGTGATGAGGCGAATCTATTGGAGGGATTTATTCCTTTACGTCTATCTAAAGGAGTCACCCCTCTTCATTAATTAGTATTTCAAAACTTATAACTTAAAACCACATGAATTAGAAATTAAAGCAGACAACCAAGTAGCTCAACCAAGTAGGCAAGTAGCTCAACCAGGAAAACAAGTAGCTCAAGCAAGTAAGCAACTAGCTCAAGCACACAAGAAAGTAGCTCAAGCAAGCAAGCAAGTAGCTGAAACACATAGGCAAGTAGCTCAAGTAGGCAAATAAGTAGCTTAAGCAAGTAAGCAACCAGCTCAAGCACACAAGAAAGTAGCTCAAGCAAGTAGCTCAAGCACACAGGCAAGTAGCTCAAGCAAGCAAATAAGTAGCTTAAGAAAGTAAGCAACCAGCTCAAGGACACAAGAAAGTAGCTCAAGCAAGCAAGTAGCTCAAGCACATAGGAAAGTAGCTCAAGTAGGCAAACAAGTAGCTTAAGCAAGTAAGCAACCAGCTCAAGCACACAAGAAAGTAGCTCAAGCAAACAAGCAAGTAGCTCAAGCACACAGGCAAGTAGCTCAAGTAGGCAAATAAGTAGCTTAAGCAAGCAATCGACCAGCTCAAGCACATAAGCAAGTAGCTCAAGCAAGAAAACAATCAGCTCAAGCAAGTAAGCAAGTAGCTCAAGCACACAAGCAACTAGCTCAAGCAAGTAGGAAAGTAGCTCAAGCACACAAGCAACCAACTCAAGCAAGTCGATATTTTTAATATTCTAAAGAGTTTTTTAGCATAAAGTAATTGTAAGAGCACATCACATAGATACATGTAATACATAGAGCATGAAGCATATATGAATAACACATGAAGTATACAAACGAGTACATGAAGTCACAAAACATTTATATGAATACATGTAAAGTCTACAATTAAACATGTAAGTCGCATGAATACACGTATACACACAAGCCACAAGGCATGTATTTTACAAAGCATACATTTGAATACATGTAAGTCACAGAGTATACACTTGAATATTCTGGAATACACATAAGCCACAAAGCATGCACTTGAGTACACACAAGCTGCAAGGTATACACTTGAATACACTTGAATACACATAAGCCACATAGTATACACTTGAATACAATTGAACACGCGTAAGCCACAAAGTATACACTTGAATACATGAGCCGCAAAGTATACATTTGAATACACTTGAATACGAAGTCACAAAGTATACAAATACAAAGTCATAGAGTATACACTCGAATACATATACGAGTCATAAGAGTACACACTTGAATACAAATACATCTCGAATTCAAATACAAGTTATAGAGTATGCACTCAAATATAAATACAAGTTCATAGAGTATACACTCAAATACTATCACAAGTCATAGAGTATACACTCATACAAATACAATCATAGAGTATACACTTGAATACAAGTCACAACAAATACAAGGTCATAGAGTACACACTTGAATTCAAGGTCACAAGGTATACAAATGCGTCATGGAGTATACACTCGAATACATATACAAGTCATGGAGTATACACTTGAGTACAATTACAATCATGGAGTACACACTTGAATACAACTGCAATGTCATAGAGTAAGCACTCAAATATAAATACAGGGTCATAGAATATACACTCAAATACAATCACGAGTCATAGAGTATACACTCAAATACAAATACAATTTAATGAAGTATACCGTTAGATAATTGGGAAGGGGATTCGGTGCATCCCATACTACATCATGAACCCGTCCACCATCCCAAGGTCATCAAGTATATGCATGAGTATGAAGCATACACACGAATACACGCAATACACAAAGTATTCAAATGAACATATGTTACAAAGCATACACATAAGTCACAAGGTAAACCTTTGAATACACTTGAATACACATACATTATCTCAAAGTATACACTTGAATACATGTAAGACACACGTAGTATACACAGGATGGCAGGAACATGCTCTGATACCAATTGTAATGTCCCCTTATTAGAGACATAAAATGTGCAAGTTAGGGTCAAGAAATTTATTTACCAACACCTAATTTTGCACATGTAATTTTCCTTGAGGGCCTGCACACATAATGCATTACCGACAAATACACATAGTTCCTTAATCCAATTCAAATTAGACAATTCCAGATCAAGTATTTTAAGGATAAGGTAGATGCATTATCATCTAGTGCATAAACACTTCATAAACTGATATGACTTATTACTCTTGATCGGAATAGATCTTCACCTTGTTTCCTCTTTCCTAATCTCATTGGATGGTAGGTTTACTGTGCCAAGGGCGCGTGCACGATCTCAAATTTGGACTCCCTCAAGGTTTCCTACTTATCTTGGGACCGTCCATCAATGGAGCGATTTACCAGCCTTTCTCTCCACAAACTCCCTATCCTTATTGAGTGCTAGCAAAAAGGAATTTTGGCCTGAAGTCTATTCTCCTAGTAAAGAATCATAATAGCTTATGAGATACAATAATTGCTGCAAGCACCATTATTACATAATCGTATATAGTATATATATATATATATATATATAGATTCTATATAAAGATCTAATATATAATTATCCCTAATTGATTGGCAATAGTCACCTTTGCATGAACATGCATATCATCTATATTTATATGTATTTAATTTATATACATATATATAATAGAAAAATATACAATTGTGTTAAATAATCATGATGAAGCTTATTAAGAGAGTATCAAATATAAATTACAAAATATGTGTATATTTATATTTGCAGGTAATAACCATAATAAACATACTACAAAAATAATTAATTTTGATCATAAAATATATATATATATATACATATATAATTTCAGACCTTAATTATGTTAGAGTCTACCACAAAAAATAGCAAATATATATATCAAACATACACCAGCATAAAGTAATTATAATGAACTTACTCTGTTGCTGCTTATTCCTTGTGATCAGATTTTCACATAATCTTTTATCAGACTGAATATATTCCTAGGTTCCTTTCTTTATTCCCCCTTCCTTTCATTCGATGCCCTCCATATATAAAGCTTTAATTATTTCTTATTTTAAATGAAACAAAGGGTTTTAAGGAGACCAAAATGGTGATAGAACAAAGCAAAGAGGAGAATATGAGTAAGGTAGAGCCCCATTATTTTTTTGATAATGATATGTGTGTAGATGAAATTGTGTGTGCAAGAAAGGATGAAGAAGATGAAAGTCCATCTTTTGTGTGTCCTTTGGAGTACATGAAGGTGTTAAAAAATGTAGTGTGGCAAAGCATAAAGAAGCTTGTTGCCATGCAAGATGAAGAAGATGATGAGAAGGTAGAAGATGGAATTGTATGTGCAGAAAAAGAGGAAGAAGAAAAGATTGTAGCAATAGGAGCATGTATTGTGGAAGTCATGGAGGATGTGGTGAAAGAGGTTGCAACAAAAGTTGAAGAGGAGAATGATATTGTAGAAGTTGTATTTTGCCAATATCTCTATCTTGTCAAAGCAAAGTGTAGAGACACCGGATGAGATTAATAATAAACAAGTAAAAGAAAAGGGAAAGTTCACGAAGGCACAAAATCGTTTCATAGCTTTTTCAATGATGGATCTATGAGAGACGTGTCGTTTGTTGCATTAGAAGCACAAAGTCTTCTTAGACGCAGCAATTCCTTGAACAACATGAACGATTACAAGTGCAAAGTCTTGTAGATCATTCAACAAAAATATCCAAACATAAACTTAAATCCAAATAAGAAATGCAACACAAAGTTTACATAAATTACTTGAAGTCCTTCAAATATCATCCACTAATCACCACCAAATAAGATCAATTCATAAGATATTGAATCCAACAAAAATTCTGGCTTGCAATTGTCTTCTTTATTGATCAATTTTCATTCACAAAGCATGAACACAAAGTTTCACAATTTTGCTTCAAAAAGGGCAGCACTTTGTTGCAAAATACTAAAGGTAAGCTTTACAATAGAAATCCCTCATATTTATAAAGGAGAGGGATGAGCAAAATTAGGAAATCAGTTGAGAAAAGTTAGGAAAGTTAGGTGAGTTAATTTAGCAAAATCTCACCTAACTTTGACTAGAGTCAAAATGTAATTTGTCTTCAAGAAACTACATCTCTGATTTTTAGTGTAATTACATTTTGAGAAAAGACATTAAGATGTTAGAAACTATTTACAAGATGCATAAAGGAAAGCATCAAAATGTTCAACATCGGAGATCAAGAATCTTCATGGTTCCTTGCTTTGGGCATGGAAGTCTTCATACTTCTTCTTGGTCTCCTGTATGAACGCATCATCTAGGTCGACTTTGTAATAAAAAAGGGTGTGAACTCTTGTGATCGACCTTCTGGCAGATGAATGGATTTTCTTGCACCTGTCAAGATGCGTTTTGAGGTTGTCAAGTGTCAGCCGTATATCACAAATGACATGTAATGAGGCTTTGGAGAAACTGGCATCTTCAACTTGTTGCATGACAACTTCTTTGTAGATCTGGGATAGTTCATTGGATCAAAAGATGTCACCTTTAGGATCACTTGATGAAATCTAAAGAGAAACTACAAGGATGGTGAATCAACAGGCGTTAACAGAAAAAACAGTATTGGGATGTGTGAAGTGAGCAACGATGTTGAACAAGCATGAAACGAGCGATGAGGCACGGAAAATGAAGCAGGAGTGGAGAAACGGGGTTTAGAGTGAAGAAAGAACAAGTTGGAAACGTTATAATGCAAAATTGGGAAAAGTGTAAGGGCGTTGAAAAATCAGTGCCCTTGCACTTTGGGAAAAATGCCTTCAGGTGCAATGGGGCTGAAAATTAGCGCCCTTGCACTTTTGGGCGTAAGTTTGGAAAGAATGTGTCAAGGCGCTAAAAAATAGTGCCCTGACACTTAGTCTCAAAGATTTCATGGCAAGTGCAATAGTGGGTTTGCAGTGGCGTAAGAGTTTCCAGCTCGATGAAGAATGAGGGAGAGGTGACAAGAATGAAAAAGAAATAACCTAAAATCACTTTAAGTGATTTGTAAGTGAAATAGAAGAACAAAATGTCACACATTTAATTAAGGCATGAAAAGTGGGGAAAACTGGAAAAAGTGCAAAACACTGAAAAATCACCGCCCAGCTCAAAAAATGGCTAAGTATGGGAAAAAGTGAACAAGTGCTAAAAATCAGAGCTTGTGCACCAAATTGACTTTTCACTCTAGTGCAGAGGTGTTGAAAAAGCCTGCCCTTGCACTTTCAATAATTAGAATTTTTTTTGAAAATATTAGTGCGCTTTTGTCCAGAGCTTTTGCACTTTTGACACTAAGAAATTTTTTTGAAAATATTAGTGCGCTTTTGTCCAGAGATTTTCCACTTTTGACACTTAGAAATTATTTTGAAAATGTTAGTGCGCTTTTGTTCGGAGCTTTTGCACTTTTCACAATTTCACTAAGTATAAACAATGAGAGTTTGTGAAGATACTTGTTTCAAAGGTCTTCACGAGACGAACACAGAGGGACCTTCAAACAGACTGTTAGAGACTTCGAAGCGTGTTGATGTGATTTTTGTGACCGCACCAATCAGCAAAATAAAGTATCCAACAGCTACTCCATTCTCTCTTGATCAAAGTATTCCGTACGCTAAGATTGCGAGAGAGATCGTACGTTCAACTCCAAGGTTCCTTCAATGCAATGGAATATACTCAGTTGGTTTGTTGTGATATGTTGTTTCCATGAGGGGACTTACACAATTGTTCGGAAATTAGTAGCTGACAACAGATTAATGATGAAAGGGGTTTTCGTGCATTGCGGATGATTTGGCAATAAGGTACGAGTTTCCTATACTAACCATAAATTTGTGGAATTTAAATAAGTGTAGGGTTTAGAAGATCTAAGTTCTATCTAAGAGCGGGACGTGGGATTAATTTCAGCAAGCTTCAACCAAACTTTGCTTCGCCTCTCGTGGGACAGCCTCTACAAAGTTGGTGCAATCTTCAAGGGGATAGCAAGGAATGTTCAAATCACAATTCAGCATAAGGACACCATCATGACGATGCATGCTAAACGTGAATCATAACCGAAGTTAAGCTTAAAAAGTATTCCAGTCGACCACACAAGGAAAACTTACCATCAACAAGCTGCTAGTGGTATGGATTAAACGAAGCTGCCTTGATCAAACACCACAATCCACAACTAACTATGTGCATGAAAATGAAAATTGCTCTACTGTAAATCCTACTTGAACTAGAAGGATGAAGAAACCTCGCTAGCTACTCACAACAAAAGATGAGATCATCATCAATGAAAACTCTTTTTATTGAGAGAGTGTTCACAACAATTTCTTACAAAGTCTCAAAGGAAAAACTTTCCTTCTTCTTCAAACTATGCTAACAAACTAATGCTAAGCTATCTCTCTGCTCTATCAGAATGTCTACTCTCTAATCTAATCTCTAATAAGATACAAATGAGGGGGGATACCCCTTTTATAGCTGGCCAAGTCCAATGGACGGCTCAGATTACAATGGCCCTGAGTAGTGTTTATGATAGATGACCTTCATTCGAAGTACTGAATGAGAATACTTTGGCCAAAGTAGTGAAAGGTATGACATCCACTTAGGTGTGAGATAGTTGAGACTACACTGTCAGTTCATTGTGATCCGAGTACTAGTTTGAGATTGTGAAATAGCAAGGTTCTAGTTGTGTAGGACACAACACTATGCTCAGTTGGTAATTGTTAAAGGATACCCTACCAATCTCTTCTTCGAAGGGGGGCCCATCTATCTAACGATAGGTGTGCGGGGGACCGCATTATAAGTCCGTGGTTGGCGGAAAGCGCCCGAGTGATGTTTCTCCTCCACAGTAAGCGGCTAATGTACCAAGATTTGAAAGGACAGACTCCTGGACCTTCTTACTTCTATTTGTGCAAAAGCTTACGAGCTATGTATGTAACTGTATTACTTTTGAACTCTGATTTATATTTGCAATGAAAATGAAATTCATGTGGAAATATATTGTAACTTGTACATATTTATCAATAAAGAAAGGAAAATTTTTATTGTATTGTCTTTGTTACTTGTTACCTTTACATGTTTAAAGTGAGATTTGGAAAATTTTAATTTACGCAAGGGATAGGTCCTTACACTGACTCTTGCAATTTCGTCAATTAGGCAAACTAAAAAGAATTGAAAATGTGCACTGAAATTCAGGATGTATGAGAGCCTTTACTTGACATTGCTGATCCCATTGGAGGCAACTGCTAAGTTGATAAATCAGATGATTCTTCACCACCCCTTGCTGATTATAGTTTAATAGCTCATGTGGGTTAATGCTATTTATAGTGTTGTTATGCCTGATGGGAACACACAAACTATTTACTTTTTTTACATGCTTGAAATCATGGTTATTTACTTGGGAAAAATTTAAATTTTTGTAAGGGGATTTGTGAAGATATGCTTTAATGAACTTGTTTAATTATTTGATTAGATGTATGATTATTTAAATTCATTTGTGCTGCTTTCTTGGTCTACAGGATTAATATGACTTTGTAGAGTTCATTTAGGGTGTGATTCTCTTCCATTGTATTTTTTGTATGATTAACGTTGTACTTTATGTATGATTAATAGAACACACAAATCAATAAAAAAAGCAATTGTTAAAAAATTATGTAACAAAAAGATTCTTATTCTTCTTTCTTCACATCTTCTACTAAAGCGTACACATAGAATTAGCCAAAGATAAAGTGGAATGCAGACTTTTAGTAAACGTCCTAGAAGTAGGATGGCAATCAATATAACAAGTTACTGATATTACTACTAGTATTCCCTACGGTTACCTCTAGCACAAAACACTGTAAAGTTAGATGAATATACATTGTTCCCATGCTCTACATTTGTATCTTGAAAAGTAAAATCATATGATATTAGGTTATGTTCATCATCGATAATACTATTATGATGTCATCAGTGATATGGAATTTATTATTGACTGATTTCCATGATAAGATAACAGTACTTTTACTTTATTTATAATTTATATCAAGGAAAAATTAAAATGTGAATAAAAATTACCGACATTCATTCTTAGTTCTTTTAACTGCTAACAACTTGGTTCTTCTATTTGCAGTCGCTTTCTTCAGGGTGCAGGAACTGATCCTGAAGATGTTTCAAAGATAAGAGAAGCTCTAGCTGAAAGGAGAAGCTACTGTGGACGATTGCTCAATTATAAGAAGGATGGAACCCCTTTCTGGAACCTTCTTACCATAGCCCCAATTAAAGATGAGACTGGAAAAACTCTGAAGTTTATTGGGTATGTCAATAGCACAAGTAAAAATTAAGCTTAAGATGATTTAACAATTTTGGTGGATGATTTGAAAACTGGCTCTATTAATGGTCTGAAATTTGATTTTTCATTATGCTTATGTGAATTTACATTAGTGTTTTCTCAATTGGATCTCTCTTGTAATGTAACCTAGATCATTTATTGCATAGTTTAAAAAATTGTGACTTGACAAAACTTGGCAGACCCAAATTTGACTTGAACTTGGCAACTCAGCAAAAAGTTGTCAAAACTTGGCAAAATGTCTAGAAGTTTAATCTAAAGCACTAAAAAATGCCCAAGTTTTCTGCAAACAAGCACAAAACTTAAATCGTAGAAAACATTCACTAAATTCTGCAATCAAGCCAAAATTACTGTAATTTAAAGCATAATTTGCTCACTTCACATTTATCTAAAAAGAAAACACAGATTACATATGGAAATAAATTTGCATTAAAAAAACCATAAAACACTAAAAGCAATCTATTATAATTCTTCAAACAGGCACAAAACTGAAACATTAAAAATTCTAAATCTATTATATTTGTGAGAAATCCATTATATCCATGAACAAACACAGAACCTTATGGGAATTTCTGTAATAAATGCATCATGATTTAGGAAGCTTTCATGCAACTTTTCCAAAAGACTGCACAAGCATGCAACATTGCAAAGAGAATCTCAACTATAAGCACAAAAAATTCTGGAATTCACACAATAATTTTTCTACCCTATGGTTTATCTTTCACCATCAAACATCGATTACATACACATCAAATTGCAGTAACAAACCCCAAATCATTGACAATTTACATCAAGTACAAAACCATGGTGGAGTTGTCATGTTTTTGCAACAAATGCATGGCGGAGTTGTGGGATTACATCCAAACCAATGATTTTTTTTATTTGGAGTCATGAGGGTTGTTTTATACAGTAGCATTGAGGGCATTCTACTGTCGTGAATGAAGTTGAGGGCATCTTACAACCACGGGAAGGGCATTTGCATATGTAGTCATGATTTTAGGGTACAAATAAAACATCAAACACCTGCATGCCAGAACTAGTTGTGATGGGTGAGTTTCTCATAATGGACTTGTGATTTCTCAAAGAGGTTTTGGAAATTAACTCATCGAATTTCAACAAAAAATGACCTCAAGGTTTGGGGAAGTGGTTTGGGAGCCTAATTTTCTCACAAAAACTTGTGAGCTAGTGATTTTTTGGGCAACTTTTTAAGATTATTTATTGTAGGTGCCATGAGTCAATAAGTTTGAACAACCATGTTTTTAAAAGTTAGTTGGTGAATAATAGTTTTATACTTAATGTACAATGTTTGTAATGTCCCATTTTTGACTTCATGGAGAAATATAACATTATTTTAGTTAATTAATATTTTCCTCCTATCATTAATTCAAAAGGGAATATTATTAATTAAATAATATTATATTTATGTGACTTATTAAATGCAAACTGAAAATTAAGTCACAATTGAAAATTAAAATAGAAAAGAAATTAAAGAGTCAAGCATGCAAAGAGCAAAGAGTCAAGGCAAAGGTTATAAAAGAATAATGTGGAGCAAATTGCAATAAGCTAGATTTTGGATTTTTGAACAGGTTTGTTGGTGAACATAGTTCACAGCCTTTCTTGAGGTAGGGAGACCTCTGAAAGAAGAACACCTTTGATGCTGAAAGATGTTTCTTGGGTGTTGATAGCAGACAGTTTCATTCAAAAACTGTGCTGGTGCTTATTGGTGAATGATCTGTTTAATTTTTGGTAACTGTGTTTTATATTGGAGTCTTTTCATTATAGCAGAAATTTCTCATCCTTTGTCAATAATGAATAATATGCCAGTCGAGGAACATTAATCTAGAAAAGTAAAATAAATAGAAGTATACAGAAAATTGGTGATTTCTAGAATTGATTGTTCCTAACCATTCATTTGAGATAGTGAGCAGATATTAAAGGGTTTTTTGTATTGGATTATATCTTGTTATTCATTTGAATTACTCAAGAAGTGAAGAAAACCTTAATGTCTTATGCCTATCATAGCAAGAACATCAGCAGGTATTGTGTTTGAGACAAGAAAAAATCATCTTTGAAAGAGGTATGAAAGCTTTCATTAAGTCACTGTTGCTTCTAGTACCTTCGATAGTACCTCATATCTCCTGGCAGACAATTTAATTATTCAGTTTGCAATTAATTTGGTAAAGAGGATGTTGGTCGCATAAAACTATGGAGGTGTAGGGTGTTTGAATGAATCAAATGGTTAATTCATAGCTATGGGAACACTACATTGATCAATTGAATTGCATTATTGTGATATGACAGAGTAGGGAATTCTTTAAAGGAGTGGTCGATGATTCTATTGCTTCCGTAAGGAGAGAAGTAAAGAATCATGGGAAATAGTGGCATCACGTTTTGCTTGGTGAGGAGTCAGGTCATCTTCTCCAATGGTGTCGCCTTGGGAAGAGCCATTATAGGTAAAGGACTCGAAAAAAATATATATATGCAAACTAGGGTGGATCATTACATTGGTATCAGAGCTCAGAGAATTTTGCCATCTTGTTGGGTAATCCAGTGATTGCTATCTTCAAATTAAGTCATGGCTTTTGATGAAGAACTAAGTGTGGCAAGGACACTTTACACTGCAGGAAAAAGGCTCGAAAAAGAATTTTAGTCAAGGGAAGATGAAGTGAGCATACTTCATATGCTGGAACAATGTTTGAGCTGGGTGAAATAGTCACCTTCTGAGGTGATGCAATTGGCATTAACACCTGCAGTGACCTCTTTGAATCAGCCCTATTGGTTGAGGCATCTTGATGAAGAAACCAAGCTGTTGGTTACTTCTTGCTTCAGTGAAGTGATGAGAATCATGGTACCCGAGGTGCCCTATGATGATGCTATGAAGAAAATACTACACATGATTGTAGAAAGTTTTCAGGATCTTGATGAAACTGGTAGCAGTCTATACTTCAAAAGAGCTGCTATATTGAAGATGTTTTTAGAAATTAGAACAAGTATATTGCTCATAGATTGGGGCATGCAAGATCAAATATATGATTTGTTCCATTACCTCTTCAATTCAACTTGGAGTGAACAAAAGGAGGATGTAGTTGCAGCCATAAGGGACATTCTAGTTCTAACTATCAAAGAGGTTGATGAAATTCCTCAACCCATCCTATTTCTTTTACTGGATTTTCATGAACAGGAAGGAAATATTTCTTCAACTACTGATAAGTTGATCAAAGATTTGTTCAATCAGTGTGAGGGAAAACTAAAGCCTTACTTGAAGAAGGCAATGCAGATAAATGAGGAGATACCTTTAGACATGCATTTGTCTATGCATACTAAGGATGAGTGCAATGAGGCATCAACAGTTCTGGATACATTTGAGGAAGTCACAAGTGCAGATCCAATGGAGATTATTAATATGTCTGCTGATGATAATCTCCAATCAGCTGATGATTTGCTCTTTCATTTCAACAATTCGGGCGTATTTTGGTTTGAATTCCAAAACGATCATATGAGGGAAGAAGCTGAAAATTCTTCCATTACTAATGCTGATTTGATTATTCTCAAGAGTCATGCATTGAGGAAGACACTAGGGAAGTTGGTTCTAGTGGTCACAAATCTGATTTCTCTTTGCTTGAATTGATTTGAAGCAAAGAGCTAGTGACCTTGAGCATAACATTGTTGAGATGAGAGAAGTACAACAAATTTGTAATAGTCTTGGGAGCACAGTTGAGAAAAAATATGATTTCATTTCACCTCATAGTAGCACTTTGCCAACACCTCTAGGTCATGGTTGGAGCAATCAAAATTTTTTATCTGCTGAAAGGGAAGTTCAAGCTTTGTATAAACTTTATGACACACATAGGTATGTGGAAAATTTGATTTATAATGTGCCAAGGAATCAAGATGTGTGTAACATTTCCCTTGCTGATCTGAAATCAATCAAGAATGTTATGGAGGAAATCAAGGCAGATTTTTTGCATGTAGTTCATGATAGAGACAGGGCTACTAAAGTTGCTGATGAGGCTTTGTAATTGAACAAGCAAACAAAGGCTGAATTGTTTGTTGTTCAAAAGTATTTAAGAGAAGTTGAAAATCAGATTACTGCTGCTCTTTTTTTCAAGGAACAGGAAAACAAAGAAAGAGCTAAAGAGAATTCAAGAGGTCATTGAAGAGCTTGATTACATACAAGAGACTTATGACTTGGATCATTGTCTTGAAAGAACAGAGAATTTAAATCTTCATCAGCATGATTTTTATATCTTTGATAATCCCTTATTTGAAGTTGGTGCAAATGTGTTCTATGAAAATTTATTCTTTGAGTTAGATGATGGAATTTCTTCATATGCTATTAATGAAGGGTGGGATTCCAATACTTCCTCCAGCAATGGAATATTGATGCAAAACCTGGATTGTGATAATGTTACTGCTGTCCATTTCCCATTCACTCTACATGAAATGGAAAATCAAGGTATGCATATAAGTGAGGTTCTCACTCTTGACCATCAACAGAGAATTAATTGGGTAAGTTCGTTGGATAGAGCTGATTGGCAGTTTGATGGTGAGTTTTTTCAATCATTGTTACAGCGGATTGTAAGGATTCTGTTGGATTCTATTTATGCATCAATGATTCCAAGCTCAACTAATTTCAGAATTGAGTTCAATGATGAAGTGAATTTCCTTGAATTGTTTTGGCAATTTTTGTTCCATGGTATTAGTTTTAGTATCTTCATGGATTTTAGATTTGATGAGCACTTCTTGGAGTTTCAGGAAGTATTGATACAATTTGGGCATGCAAATTAGATGATTTTAATCAGAGTAGCACAACGTTTGCGTGGTGGATTTTTCCTGCAACTCTCTTGGAATCCTGGAATCACGTGGGATTCGGTGAATGTTGAAGAAGAGTTTATTGATTTCATTCAATTGATTTTCAGAATGTCTGATAGGAACAATATGGTGATAATAATATCAAGCACTATTTTTAGCAGAGATTCTTGGCAACCTCCAATATTCATTTGGGATCTTGGTATTCAATTTGGCTTGTAGATGCAGATTGCTTGAGGGAAAGCAATCTTCGGGATGGGAGGAATTGTAATGTCCCATTTTTGACTTCATGGAGAAATATAATATTATTTTTATTAATTAATATTTTCCTCCAATCGTTAATTCAAAAGGGGATATTATTAATTAAACAATATTATATTTATTTGACTTATTAAATGCAAACTGAAAATTAAATCACAATTGAAAATTAAAAAAGAAAAGAAATTGAAGAGTTAGGCAAGCAGAGAGCGAAGAGTCAAAGCAAAGGTTATAAAAGAATATTGTGGAGCAAATTGCAGCAGGCTGGATTTTGGATTTTTGAACAGGTTTGTTGGTGAGCATAGTTCACAACTTTTCTTGAGGTGGGGAGACCTTTGAAAGAAGAAAAAATTTGATGCTGAAAGATGTTTCCTAGGTGTTGATAGCTGATAGTTTCATTCAGAAACTGTGCTGGTGCTTATTGGTGGATGGCCTGTTTAATTTTTGGTAACTGTGTTTTATATTGGAGTCTTTTCATTATAGCAAAAATTTATCATCCTTTGTTAATAATGTATAATATTCCAGTCGAGGAACAATAATCTAGAAAAGTAAAATAAATAGAAGTATACAAAAAATTGGTGATTTCTAGAATTGATTGTTCCTAACCTTTCATTTGAGACAGTGAGCAGATATTAAAGAGTTTTTTGTACTGGATTATATATGGTTATTCATTTGAATTACTCAGGAAGTGAAGAAAACCTTAATGTCTTATGCCTATTGTAAGAGGAACATCAGCGGGTACTGTGTTTGAGTCAAGAAAAAATCATCTTTGAAAGAGGCACAAAAGCTTTCACTAAGGCACTGCTGCTTTTAGTACCTTTGATAGTACCTCATATCTCCTGCAGATACAATTTAATTATTCAATTTGCAATTAATTTAGTAAAGAGGACGTTGGTCGCATAAAACTATGGAGGTGTAGGGTGTTTGAATGAATCAAATGGTTAATTCATAGCTATGGGAACACTGCATCGATCAATTGAATTGCATTATTGTGATATGATAGAGTAGGGAATTCTTTAAATGGGTGGTCGATGACTCTAGTGTTGCCATAAGGAGAGAAGTTGTTGTACCCAAAATCAAAATTTTTGCTTCACTAAGGCATTTTGCTTAATTGAGTCTTAATCTTGTTAAAGTGATGTTAGAAGGTCATTTTTGGGGTTTTTAAATATGGAGTTAGTGTTAGTGTCATGTCAGTCTGTTTCTGAAGAAATTTAAGAAAAGTGAAAATCTGAAGGAAAATCGTCAAAATTCTCTCTGAAGAGGGGAACACATTTTCAAATGGGCGCCCTATCTTTTAGGGGCTCATATCTTGTTTTTAGGGTTTGTCACCTCCAGTAGACTTTTGTCCGGCATCATGTTAGTTTCACAATGAGCTATCAAGCTTGTCAAACGGACCTGTTTCGTGCAAGTTACGGAAGATATAGCGCAAAACGAGAGGAGAGCCAGAATTGGCTAACACTGGAAAAAAGAGCAGCTTTTGAAAAAGGCGCCCATCTTTTTGAGGTGTCAAATGAAAGATTTTACAGTTAAATGCCACACAGATGTTTGTCCACATTTGTTAGAACCCCAAATGGCATACATGGAGGTGGTGAGTCTGATTCTTGAAGTCTGCACGAGCGGAGGTCAAACATAGAGTCAAATCTTAGATCAAACTATCAAAGGAATGAACAAAAGGCACTTTCACTTAGGCACGAACTTTTCAGGCCTTTAATGCCTTCTTTTTGATGATCTTAGATATTCAATTTATCCGTGTTACGTTCAGCTTTCCGTTGCCTGTCTCCGTCAGATCAGAAGATGACTCAGCAGCTTGCAGTCAAAGTTTTAATGTTATTTTGGTCAGTTCCAGAAATGGCTATCTCTAGGAGTAAAAGAGCAACTTTTCAAAAAGGCGCCCTTGATTTTCACCCCTCAGATGATGTGTTCTGGAGAAAATAATGCCTTCTACATTTTATCATACCAAAATAGAAGTTAGCTCATGATGAACACATGATCCAGATCCACGAAACTTGTTCAATAGAAGTTATGAAAAGAGTTTTTCCGCCATACGAGATGAAGATATGCAAAATTTGACCAAAATTAGAAAAAGCGGAGTTCTATGCTTGAAAAGTAGCTTGGATTTTTGACCTTGCCGGATGTTGTGGTTTTATGATGTTGAGTCTCAGGTATCCTTTTGATTAGTTTTTGTCCACCTTTCTACGATACCTTCGGCTAGCCAATGCGGTGGAGTGAACAATAACCGATGGAGGATGAATAGAGGTCCCGAAAGAGGTTTAAGTCTAAATTTTCATGAAAATTGGCTAAGTCTGGGATTCGCCTTAAGAGGTCAAAGTTGATTTTTCGAAAGAAGTTGACTGGTGCGCCTTAACTTGAGTTCTGACTTCAGTTAGACTAAACGATTTCTGGGTTGTCATCTCTAGTTCGTATATTGGCATGTTGAGTGATCTTTCAGTTCGCATGTCGAGTTAACTAGTTTGTATGTCCAGTTAACAACTTTGCATGTTGAGTTAACTTGTTTGCATGTTCACTTAACTGAAGATTATGCTTGAAGATCAACTTTAGTTTGCATGCATGGTGAATTTGGTTGAAATTGTGAAGATTTTGTGAAGATGGCACTTCATTGAATGTCAATTGAAGTTTTCAAAAGGGACACCATGTCTAAATTAAAGCATGAAAGCATGAATTTTTACTATTGTGAAGTTGACGCATTTTCCTTTGAATGACAACTGAAGTCTTAAAAGGGGCGCCATATTTAGAATTTTGAAGATTTAAAGCATAAGCATGAAATTGGCGAATTCTTATTGTCAACTGAAGTCTTAAAAGGGACACCTTAATTCTTAAATTGTAAATTTAGTGGATTTTGAAGTATGGTGAATTCAACAAGAATTGTCATCTGAAGTCAAAATCGCATGAGGCTTTAAATAAATTTGCAACTAAAGTCTTGATAAGGGCGCCCTAAAGCATGATGCTTTATTTAGCTTATTTTAGTTTCAGTTAACTAAAATTGAGGTCCAATCACAAGCCAAGCGCCATTTTTCAAGGTTTGATGCTTTGTGCGAATTTCAAAGATGAAAATCTATTTATTCAAGCATTGGCGTCCATTATTTCATCATCTCAAGCTTCGAAATATTCATTCTTCTTGAGCGAGCAGCAAGTTAAAGGTGTTACAGGTGTCAGAATTCAATGTTCTTCATAGCAACGGATTCAGATTGTTCAGAGGAAGAAGATTCAAGACTTTGTTTTCACTTTGCATGCAGGTTTCATCGAGTTCTACAGAGAGACTGGCGAATTTTTCAGAAGCAGAACAAGCAAAACTTTCTATCTTTTGTCTTATTTCTTCTATTTCTCATCTTAGATACTTTCTTCGCATGTCAAAGAAATTCAGCATATTTTCAGAGTTTGATCATCTGGGTTTGCATACATCAGTATTTGCAACAAAACCCACGTCTTAGATTTTTTCGAGAAAATTGCTCCGTAGTCTTCATTCTGAAGCTCTATGCTTTTTTCCGAAGATTTCTTTTCATGTGGGCCAAAATCACATCTTTTTGAAAATTGCATCATCTGGGTTTGTTCAGAATTCTGTTGTGCACAAAACCCATGTTCCAGATTTTCTCAAGAAAAATTTGCCCCGGGAAGCTCTAAAACCCCTACAATTCTCGACTGAAGAATCTTTGCATGTCAAGCTAAACGACGTGTTTTCACAATTCTGATGTTGTGGGTTGTCTTAGAATCATTTTCT
>VDFB02082907.1:0-21181 GCA_007258455.2 Sequoia sempervirens
GGGTCTCCATCCAGTCTCATGAGGGGCGCATATCACTATGTCAACTCTCAATTTTGACACTTAGACAAAATCTCATCATTTTACTCCCTCCAGTCTCAAGGGCGCATTTAAGGGGTCAAGCATTCATCTTGGGGCGCATTTAGTACTAGCAACTTCAAGTTTGTGCCTTGGGCGCATATGATAGGTTGTACTTTCAGTTTACGCCTTAGACAAAATTCTACACCCTTATTTCCCTCAGGCGCATTTGACACTTGCAACATTCATTTTGAAGAGGGGCGCATTTAAGAGGTTGTGTTTTTTAGTTTCAACGCCTTAGACAAAATTCTAGGTATCTCTCCAGACTAAGGCGCATTTACCTCCTGCTACTTCCATTTTGGGTGCCTTAGAAAGTTTTCAAACTCATCAAGGTTGCTAAGGCGCATTTAGGGGTCTAGACTTTCAATTTCAAGCACTTAGTAAAATTTTCATGACCACCTCCTCTTAAGGGCGCATTTCACCCCTTGAGGTTTCATTTTTGAACACTTAGAAAATTTCTCAAGCTCCACTCATACGATGGGCGCATTTGGAGGGTCAAGCTTCCAATTTCAAGTGCTTTTAATCTTTTCCATCAAGTTTTAGCCTCAAGGGCGCATTTTAACCTTGCAACTTCAAGTTTTCCAGACTTAGTCATTTTCTGCCCCTGTTCAGCTTTCAAAGTGAGTTTCAATACCGGACTTGAAATTTTATCCATTTTAACAAATTTTTCGTCTTCTACCAGATTTGAGTTGATTTTCCCTTGCCCCGACTTTCTATTTTTAGAAAGTTCTTTGAATTTCGCGCCTTTGACTGAATGCTGACCTTGGAAAGCCTGATTTTTGCCCTGCCCTGAATTTCAACTGATTTACTTTGTCGATGCCTGATGCCTGTCTGTACCTGCTATTTTTAGCAACCTGCTAAAAATAGAAACTGCTCAGAAAGTCTTCAAACTTCACGTGTTGAATGCCTAAAACATGGTGATTGTGACTGGATGCTGTTCGTGCTTGACTGCTGTATTGTGCCCTTGATTTTAGGAAACCCTAATTGACCTGCTAAAAATAGCAATTATCTGATTCTTCATTCTCTGTAACTCCGTTTGCTTTGAAATTCGTGCCACGGATTACTTATCACATGTTTGTCCTGTACCTGTCGAGATCTGGTGTCGACCTGCCATTTATAGCTGCTTCTGAAGTGACTTACTATTTATAGTAAGTGCCTGTTTCTGAGACTTCCCTATCTCCGTTTGACTTGAAATTTGGGCAGTGCGCTCCTTGCTGGTGAATTTGCCCGTCTATGCTGACGCCGAGATCAACTTTCTACTTATAGCCTGCATTTGGAACACTTACTAAGAATAGCAAGTTCTCCGATTGCCTTCAAATTTTGCCAGCAGACTCCCTGAAGGATGTCGACCATGATGGATACCTCAGTTTTGAACATTTTGACTTCTGACTCCTCATTTTTAGCGCTGAAGCTCGAAACCCTAATTTTGTGCATGTTGCTCAGATGAGCTCCGTTTGACCTCGTTTCAGTTGCATGATGATCAGCTTGCATTTATGAGGTGTTGAGTAGCTGCCTGAGTGATACCTGCTAAAAATAGAAAGCGGCCGGAAAAGTGGTCAACCGGCTACTGGATGATTTTGCATGTCATACTGCCCGAAAAATCTCGGAAAACCCAGAAAAACCCAGAAAAATCTCCAACATGCAAGCACTGGCTAAAAATAGTAAGTTCTTGAAAAGTGGTCAGTTCCATTTGCATGTTACATCGTTGCGAAGCTCTTGGAAAACCCAAAAAGAAAATGCCGACATGCGGTGAAAAATTCTGCATGCAAACCCTAATATCGGCCTCCAAAGGCTGAGTGCTGAAAGTTGTCGTCCGGCTCTGCATGTCATATCGCCGCGTAGGTCTCGAAAAACCCAGAAGGAATCTCCGGACATGCATCAGAAAATGTAACATCTAAACCCTGAAATTTGCCTTGGAAGTCAGATTGCTAAAAATAGCAAGTCGTCCGTTTTTGCTCAAATTTTACCAGAAGTGAACTTGAAGTGCTCAGAATGTAGTGAAGTTGCCGGAATGTGAAAATCTCGAAAGAATCAACCCTAAACTGACACTTACTAAAAATAGAAAGTTGGCAGAACTTAGTGAAAATTTAGGAGTTACTTGCTGAAAACATGGTAATAGCAGTGTTAGGCCCAAAAGCTGACAAACCAACTCAATTTGACCTCAACGTGACCTAAAAGATGTGAAACCCTAATTTCAATACTTGGCCAAATCTTTGCGTTCAAGCTTGCTAACGGGAGCGTCCCCGGAAAGCAGACAGCAGAAAAGAAGCAGAACGAGAGAGAAAGACAAAAACCAAAACCAAAAGACCAGAACGGAGCAAAAATTTATGGGTCCCCATTTCGAATGGGGCGATGTGTGACAAGGTCACAACACTTAGTAAATCGAGCCTCTTCAATAAATATTAATATCATTAGCAAATGACGTGTCTCTTGAGCAATCACAATCTTCTATAAATTAAATAGCCCCAAGGCTATAATTTAATCTCTATTACCGGGTCCTTCATTTTAGCCCCCCGAATTGGCCAAAATACGTGTGGGTTCTGGTTCGGGTTCGGTTCTTCTCTGGGTTTGCCTGGGTTCTCGATTTTCCACCCGGGTTCTTTGTGGGTCCTTCATAGAAGGACCCACAGAGAACCCGGGTGGAAAATGGAGAATCCTGGCCGAACTCGAGGAGAACCCAGAAGGACCCATGTCGTCCAGCCTAGAAAAAGGAAAAAATCAACTTAAAAACAAAAAATAAAACCCTAGAAAGTGCCCAAATTGCCTTATTATCGACAAGTAAAATTAAATACTAATAGTAATTACTAAATGTTGTGTGCATAATCAACAGGTTGCAAGTTCCTCTTCAACTGAGCAGAATTTGAGTACATACTCCTTCATCCACTCGGTCAAGCGCAATCGTTTGGGTGCAAAAAAAGCAGAGGATTTGGTCTATGTACACTCCAACCTTCGTCTCTTATCACATAAGAAACCTAAATACAATGAGGGTGTGTCAAAGAATTGGGATCTCACCCCTGTGTGTGCTGATTTAGATGCTACAATTGCACAACTTACCTTGGCTTCTATAGATGACAATGAGGCAACTAATGCACCTATTGGGAGTGGCAATCCAATTGATAGTGGTTCAAATGATATTGAACCAATTGAGGATGACGAATTTGAAGAATAGTAATACTGAATTAAATATTGTCTTGATTGTAATTTGAATTTTCAATGTGTAATGATAAGTCTTGAGTATTTACTATTTACATTTTTCAAATTATGAATATGATTACAGATTATGAGGTATTACCGTATGGCGTATTTCATTGTTTCAATATTCTATGGCATTATGGCATTATGATCATATGATTATAATTTTGAGCATGCTTATGAGTCTATAGCATTATCATTATGTTTATAAATTTATAATATATATATATATATATAGTACGGCCGTACTCGTACCCGTACCCTAGGAAAAAAATATTGCCGAACCGGCGAACCCGAACCCAAACCTGCATCTGAACCCATACCCGAACTGGCAACTTAGAATTTAATTTAACCAATGATGTAAAGGAGATCGCTGGAAGAATACTACTAATGTTGCCATAAACATCAACACTCCCTCTCAACTAGGGAGTATACTTCCAGCTGCACAAGACATATCACCTCATCGTGATGTCTACCACTATGGCTACAACCATATGTGGAAAAGAAGAATATCACCTCATCGTGATATCGGATATCACCTAAACATGCTATCAACCATAATGGCTACAACCATGTATGATATGTACAAGTGTTCATCACTTACGTGATGTTGTCACCTCAACATGATGTTCACCATGGCTCTCCCAGAGGGTGAAACACAAGTACAATAAAATCATCACGGACTCTCTCACGTGATGCTGTCATGGAGTCACACACATGACATCCACCATGGCTCTCCCAGAGGGTGGAAACAAGGTCTTTCACGTTAAATCTCAAAAGAGAAATGCATTAACAAGGGATTTCACCTCAAACTTCTCTCACAGAGAAGAACTCATTAAAGAGGATCACTGATACTGAGACTCCTTCTCAGTAAAGGCTGTATTCTCCACCATACCAAGCTTATCTCGAAAATACACAAACTTTATCCTGGAGAGAGGCTTGGTGAGAATGTCTGCCGTTTGCTCATCAATGCTGATATACCTCAACTGTATAGCTTTCCTCAATACCATATCTTTGATATAATGGTATTTGATCTCAACATGCTTGGTTCTGTCATGAAACACAGGATTGACAAAAAGCTTCACACAACTCTGGTTATCACAATGAATGATAGTAGGCTCCATTGATTGTCCAAACAATCCTGCAAGGAGCTTACGAAACCACATTGCTTCCCGAGCTGCCACACAAGCTGCAATGTACTTTGCCTCTGCTATAGTTAATGCTACATATGACTGCTTCCTGCTGCACTAGGATATCATAGCAGATCCCAAATTGAAGCAACATCTAGAGGTGCTCTTTCGATCAGTGACACTCCCTGCCCAATCAGAATCAGTATAACCATGCAGCTCCAAGACCACATCTGAAGAATATCTCAACCCATATTTGTTGACGTGGTTTTTGCGACTACACCAACACAGAATAAAGTTGCCAATGGCTACCCTATCCTCTCTTGAACAAAGTTTCCTGCATGCTAAGATTGCGAGATAGATCATACATTTAGCTCCAAGGTTCCTTCAGTGCGAATAGTCTCAGTTGGCTTGATGTGATATTGCTGGTATTTCAAGGGGACTTACACAATTGTTCGACAGTTGACAGCAGACAGTGGACTAAGGGCTTTCATGTAATTCGAATGATTTGGCAAGTGAGCATAAGTTTCCTAATTCTAACCAGGAATGAACTGAATTTAAAATGAGTGTAGGGCCTAAGAAGTTTATGTTCTATCTAAAGACGGGACGTGGGATCAATCTCAACAGACTTCGACCAGACTCTGCTCCGCCTCACATTGGACAACTTACACAAAGTCGGTGCAATCTTCAAGGGAGTGACAAGAGGTTTTCAAATTATAATTCGACATGTAAGTACCATCAGAACGACGCATACAAACACATGAATCACAATCGAAGTTAAGTTTGTAAAATTTTCCAGTCGACCACACAAGGCAAACTTGCCGTCAGCAAGCCGCTAGTGGTATGGATAAAAATGAAGTTATCTCGATTGACGCCACAAATCCACAGCTAACATCTACTAGCATGAAAATAAAAAAAACTACTCTATTTTAAGCTACTTGAAGTTGAAGGGATGAAGAAATCTTGCTAGCTACTTATAACAAAGATGAATTCACCATTCAATGAAAGATCTTTTATTACAATAGTTTTTTGCAACAATCTCTTACAAAGTTTTCAAAGGAAAACTTTCCTCCTTCAAACTACACTATGCTAAGATATTACAACTAAAGTGTCTCTGCTCTGCTCTCTAGTCTAATCTCGAAGCTCTACTTCTACTAAAATACAAATGAGGGGGACTCCCCCTTTTATAGATGGCCAAGTCCAACGGACAGCTCAGATTACAATCGGCTGGATGGCCCGGATTGTGCCACCTCAGCCCTAAACAAGATTCGCCCTAAAAACTGCCATAATGGAGAGTGGGGCAATAAATGAGCAATTAATGGCCACCATCTTCTAGAAGATTCCCGTTTGTAGACGTGTTCACACTGTTCTCGATCTTCTTCTTGACGTTCTTCTTCTTCTTTGCCACTTGAGTTAACACTTAGCCATTTTCTTGCAACTTTTTCTTCCTTCAAGGTTGAAATGTCATCTTGGATTACTTTCTTCATCACTTTAGGTCATCACCGCTTGGTCTCGACGTTCCTCCTGCAAAATAAGCAAGGAGAAGGGTATTAGAACACTTCATAATACAAATTCACTTTACTTACTTGATTTTCACGCTTTAACCTCCACGGTCTGAGTGATCTCTGGATCTGATAGAGTTCATCGTCTTCACTAGCCAACTTTGTGTTCAAATTCTTCATGCCTTAGCCAAATTTTCATATTATCATTCATCCTCTTTAGGGCGCATCTGGAGACTTGAGCTTCCATTTTCATTCCACAGGCCAAGGCGTTTACTCTGGCTCGAGAAAATTGTTTTCATCAGGAATTTGATCAAAAATTATCTAGGGGCCCAACTTCAAATTCATCCACCAAGGCGACATATTTCAACATCTTTTTCCTTTCATGCCTTAGAATTTTAAAAAAAAATTTCCCTTAGGAAAATTCATTGTTCAAGTGCCGATCAAATTCTCCATCTTAAACGCCTTGGCGAAGTGCAGGGGACATGGAAATCAACTTCTCATCGAAGATCTTCAATACCTAGAAGAAAATTTTCTTCAGAACTTGTCGAACTCATGGGTATACAACGAACGGGTTCATTTAATTTTCTTGAATTTTGAACCTTAGAAAAATAATCTTCAATAATTTTAATCCCGTTCTTCACATCTGTGAACATTTCTTGTTGCTCTGACTTGAAAAATTTATGAGGCTAGCACCTTCTGATTTATCATCAATTTTATCCCTATCTCCGAAAATTTTCTTTCTCCATCAAACTTAGGCTTCCCCTCCTTTGAAAATATTATACTTAGGAAAAATATATTTTATCACCTTATCACTCAAGTCTAGGCACATTTGATAGGAAGCACTTTAAATTTTAAAATTTTAGCAAAGAATTTCCAGTGCCTTGAAATATTCTTCATCATCCCCCACTCCTTAGGTGCATAAAGTGGGTCCAGCTTCAAATCCAAACACTCCTCATATATTTTTAACTTCTAGGCGCCTATAGAGGAGTCCACTTTTAAATTTCCCCCACTTAGAAACATTTCTAATGTCAAAAGAAAATCATCCTCACATATTCAAGGCGCATATGAGGCATTTAACTTCAAATTCCCACGCCTAGATTCTCTTCCAACATCAAACTCACCTTGGGCGCCAACAAGGGGTCAAGCTTTAAATTTTAAACACTTGAAATATTCTACAGCTTGCAGCAAAGGGACCCACTTCCTACTTTAGACGCCTTGTATTTTGTCATCATGTGTGCATGTATTCTTGTCTTTAATTGGGCGTATTTTGTCCTTTTCCTCCTTTGCATGCAATTGCTTTGACTTTGTCTTCATGCATCTTAGGCGCATTTTGAAGGGTGAGTATCCAATCTTGAACACTTAGAATATTTTGAATACCTTCCTTGGGGTATGGGCGCATTTCATAGGTAGTACTTCCACTTTTAATGACTTAGTCAAAATTCCCCTCATTCATCTAACTTAGGCGCATTCAAGCATGGGAGGTGGAATAAACTTTTCAATGCCCAACTTTGACCTTGTTGACTATGGGCGCATATTGCCATAGGAGTAGGATGATCCTTTTGCCTTAGAAAATTTTTCAAAATCTCCTCTCTTAGCTGGGCGCATTTTACCCTCTGTGCTTTCAATTTGATGACTTAGTCAAATTTTGAAGTCCTCTCTCTTCATTTAAGTTCTTGGGCACATTTACCATGGCCTACTTCCATCTTTGTCAACACTTAGAAAATTTTTAATCACATCTTCTCTTCAAGGCGCAAATGATGTAGGCTGCTTCCAATTTCCATCCTTAGCACAATTTTTCACAAGCTCAGGCGCATATGGAGGGTCCTCCTTCAAATTTCACAGAGTTAGAAAAAAAAATTTCAAGTCCTCACCTTGAAGGGCGCATTTATCATGGTCTACTTTCATTTTTCAAATACTTAGACAAATTTTGAGATCTCTCCTTTACCCTGGGCACAAATAAGACCCTCTACTTCAAGTTTTTATACTTCGAAAGATTTCTTCATGGCCTCCTCCAAGTCAAGGGCGCATTTTACCCATGGAGCATCAAATTTTCATTACTTAGAATTTTTTCAAGCCTCTCATCTAGCTGGGCGCATATGGAGTCCTGAGCTTCAAATTTGAAGGACTTAGAAATTTTCGAGACCTCTTCTTCAACTTCTCAAGGTGCATTTGGCCTGTGAACTTCAAATTTCCAGTGCTTAGAGAATTTCCACCAACCTTGAGCTTTTAAAGGCGTTCTTCACTGGCTGGACTTGAAAATTTATCAATTTCAGTGAATTTTATGTTCTTTGCCTAATTTAGGGCAACTCGATCATGCTAACCCTAATTTGCTATTTTTAGAAAGTTTGTCAACTTTGCACTTCAAGCTAATTTCAAGCTCCAAAAAGGCTGGATTTTGCTTTGTTCTGAACCTCGGGATGTGTTTGTGCTACTGATGCCTGATATCTGTCTGTACTTGCTATTTTAGCAACTTACTAAAAATAGTAACTACTCAGAATGTCTTCAAATCTCACGTGCTGAATGCCTGAAATGTGGTGGTCGTGGTTGGATGCTGCTTTTGCATGATTGTTTTGTCCTGCCCTTGAATTTAGGAAACCCTAATTCCTCTGTACCAACCTGCTAAAAATAGTAAGTGTCCGATTTTCCATCCTCTGCAACTCCGTTTGATTTGAAATTCGCGCCATAGGGTCTTCATCACTTGCTTGACCTGTACCTACTGATGCCTTGCGCTGACCTACTATTTATAGCATGTTTCTGGAGGTGGCTTACTATTTATAGCGACTGCCTGTTTCTGATGACTCCACAACTCCGTTTGATTTGAAATTCGAATGACGCGCCCCTCACCACGTGACCTGCCTGCTGACATCGACGCCTATTGCTGACTTGCTATTTTTAGCCCGTTTCTGAAATGACTTACTATAAATAGTAAGTACTCCGTTTGCCTTCAAATTTTACCAGCAGATAGCTTGGAAGACGCTGATCGTGGTGGTATACACCGGTTTTTGAAAATTTTGACCTTTTATCCCTCCTTTTGGGTCCCGAAGCTGGAAACCCTAATTCAACTTGCATGCATATCAAACGACCTCCGTTTGTACTCGTTTTTGTTGCATTGCGATCAGTTTGTGATTTTGAAGTGTTGGGAGGCAGCTGCCGGAATGTATTTGCTAAAAATAGCAAGTTGCTGAATAAGTGATTATTTTCGTTTGCATGTCACATCACTGCAAAGCTCTCGAAAAACCCACAAAGAATATGCAGACATGCAAAGAAAACCCTGACATGCAAATCCTAAAAATAGCCTCGGAAGGTTGAACCCTGAAAGTTATCATCTTGCTTTGCATGTTATATCGTCGCGAAGGTCTCTGAAAACCCAGAAGGAATCTCCAGACATGCGTTGAAAAACTTTGCATCTATGCCCTGAAATTTGCTTTGGAAGCTGGACTGCTAAAAATAGTAAGTTGTCTATTTTAGCTCAAAATTTACTAGTGAGCAGCTTGATGTGTTATGAATGCAATGTGACTGTTACAACTTCAAAAATGTCGACGGAATGCCCTGAATTGCACACTTACTAAAAATAGTAAGTTGCCAGAATCTGATGAAATTTCAGTGGAAGCCTGCTGGAAGCATACTGACATCAATGTTAATCTTTTTTTTCAATTTATTCACTTCGTTTGACCACAAATTGGCTGGAAAGATGGAAACCCTAATTTTCAGACTTGGCCAAAAGTTCATGTTTAAACTCAATGGCGAAGACATCCTTCGAAAGGCAGACACCAGAAAAGAGACAGAAAGAGAGAGAGAGAGACAAAAACCAAAGCCAAAAAGACCAAAATGGAGCAAAAATTAGGGGTCCCCATCTTGAATGGGGCGATGTGTGAAAAGGTCACAACAATATCCAACTGTGCCACGCAAGTATCTTAGGATATGTTTCGCTGCAACAAGATGTACCTGCCTCGGTTCACACATGAACTAAGTGCACTCACTGCAGAGCAGATATTAGGTCTAGTGTTAACTAGATACATCAAAGATCCAATCAACTGCCTGTACATCTTGGGATCCACCAGGTCTGAACTAGCTACAGCCTCCTTCAACTTATGTAGGTTGGTTTCCATAGGTGTAGACATGGATTTGCAATCCATCGTGCCAAACCTCTTAAGTATGTCAATGGTGTACTTCCCTTGACTTAGAATCATCTCATCTGGCTTCTGCCAAACTTCTAAGCCAAGGAAGTAATGCATGAGCCCCAAGGTCCTTCATTTCAAACTCAGAAGCCAACTCCTTATTGCATTTGAGAATGAGGTGATCTTCTCCAGTAAGAATCAAATCATCAACATACAAAACCAAAATCAATGCTTCACCATCAATTACCTTAAAATATAGATTTGAGTCAGCATCATTCTTAGAGAAACCCAAGCTTGATAAGTAATGATCAATCCTTTCGTAACATGCACGAGGAGCCTGCTTAAGACCATACAAGGCCTTCTTCAGCCTGCAAACATGAGACTCCTTCCTATGTACCTCAAATCCATCAGGTTGCTCGATATAAACTTCTTTCTCAATCACACCATTCAGAAAAGCTTTCTTCACATCCATTTGATGAATCTTCCATCCTCTAGATGCAGCAATGGAAATAATGGTTCTGACTGAAATTATAGTGAGCAACTGGAACAAATGTTTCTTCATAGTCAACTCCCTCTTTTTGTGAGAACCCTCTAGCCACGAATCTTTCCTTGTACTTCTCAATGCTCCCATCAGCCACATGCTTGATCTTGAAGAGCCATTTTGAAGATACCACAGATTTGCCTTTGGGTCTAGGAATGATGTCCCAAACATCATTCTTGAGAATAGACTAATACTCCTCTATCATAGCATCTTTCCAAACTTGTTGACTAGAAGCTTCCTCAACACTGGAAGGCTCAGACTCAATAATCTGACTCATCAAAGCAACATAACTAGAGAACTTGTGAGGTCTCTTGATTTCTCTGAAGGTTCCTCTTGGAGCTACAAACCTTTCTGCCTCCTGAATTGTTTGCCTAGCCCAAAGAGGTCTTTTTCTCCCAATTCACAATATCGGTAGGCCCATCAGTAGGTTCCAAGGGCTCAACTGGATCAGTATCTTCTTTTGGTTTTGAAGTCTCCCTCTGAATCTTAGGAGCATGGTCAACTTCCATATCCTGAGGAGACTTTTCATTATCAATCTCCATGTGAGTGCCCTTGGATCTTCTAAATGCAACATCTTCCTCAAATGTGACATCTCTACTGATCTCGATCAACTTCTGACCTAGGATGTAGATCATGTAGGCTTTTGATGTTTCACTGTAACCTACAAATATCCCCTTCTTGCCAAAAGGCTCCAACTTGGTCCTCTTTTCCTTCGTTACATGAATATACATTGGACATCCAAAGATCCTTAAATGACTCACTTCTGGCTTCTTCCCAATAAAGGCTTCTTCAGGAGTCATGTTCTCGAGGATCCGGTGAGGACTTCTATTCTGAACATAGATTGTTGTCCTTGATGCTTCTGCCCAAAGGAAGGTCTGCAGATCTTGGTCATGAATCATGGCTTTAGCTGCTTCCAGGATCAATCTATTCTTCCTTTCAGCAACACTGTTCTGTTGAGGATTATAAGGGACACTGAACTCCCTCTTAATCCCAGCTTCAATGCAGTAGTTCCGAAAGCTGTCGGAAGTGTACTCTCCTCCATTATCGGATCTCAGGACTTTGATCTTCTTCTTAGACAGATTCTCCACCTGAGCTTTGAATTCCTTGAACCTTTCCAATGCTTCCTCAGATTCTTTAGATTTCAAGAAATAAATCCAAGTCTTTCTAGAGTAGTCATCAATAAAAAGAATGTAATACAAGAAACCACTCGAAGAAGCAACAAACATTGGACCACATAAATCAGAATGGATGAGATCTAGAATACATTTGGATCTATTTTCTCTACTATGAAATGAACCTTTAGTATTCTTACCCATAGCGCAGCCTCTGCAAATACCTTCATGCTCTTGGTTGAACTTCGAAAGACCTGAGACCATCTTCTCCATGATAGGTAGAGCCCGGAAGTGAAGGTGAGCCAATCTTCGATGCCAAAGATCACACAAGCTTGAAGAATCGTGAACTAGAGCTTGAAGTGGATGAGTGCATAGCCTGTAGAGACTCTCATGTCTAACTCCAATCACCCGAGCAGTCTTGAAATTGGAGTTCTTCGTTCACATAAGAACTTTTCCTTTAGAGAATGCAACTTGGTAACCCTTGTCTTCCAAGGCTGAAATGGAAACAAGGTTTTGCTTGATTCCTGGAACATGTAGAACATCGCACAACTGAAGGGTAATGTCGGAATCCAAGTGGAGAGTGGAGGTCCCAATTCCTTTCACCGAGTAACTAGCATCATCTTCAATAATGACTTGTTCACTAGAATCTCTCTCCACCAAATTAGATAGATGCTCCTTGAATCCGGTGATGTGGCGAGAGGCACCACTATCAATCAACCATGTGTTGGTGTCGGTAGAAACATTGCTTGACAATGCTGAATAGAATAAGTACTCACATGAATCCTTCTGCGGGGAGACATCATCAACATCTGCAATGGTGGCCTGCTGCTTAGGCCTGGATGGACAATTCTTAGCAAAGTGACCATACTTGTCACACCTAAAGCATTGGACTTTGGAGAGGTCCCTCTTCTTCTTGAATGCGGGAGCACCATCAGCTCCATTATCTCTATTCCTCTTGAAGTAACCTTTCTTCCCATTCTTTCCTTTCTTCTTTGATGATTGAGAGGCAAGAACATGAATGTCTTCATTGGTAGAGCTTTGACCAATTCCTCTAGCAGCCAATCTAGACTCCTCTTGAATGCAATCCACCCTCAATCGATCACACTTGGGAAGCTTCGATCTTGCACTTATTCCTTGAATGTAGGACTCCCATGATGAAGGAAGACCATTAAGAGCAAGCATGGTCAAGTCCTTGTCATCTATCACATGACCAATTGTAGAGAGCTGATCTCTCAACTCCGAAATCTACATGAAGTAAGCAATAACCGTTTCTCCTTTCACCATCTTCACATGATGTAGTTGTTGCTTCAGTGCAAGAGCCCAACTGGTGTTGTTGATTTCATACATCTCCTCCAAGGTTTTGAACATGTCTCTTGCCGTCTTCAACTTGGAGACAATAGGAATGATATGATCCTTCACGGAATCAACTAACATCTTTGTCTTGATATCTTTCTTCCTCCATTGAACTTTCTCTTCCTCATTCGTAGGTTCTGGAACTTTGCTCTCCACAAACTCAACCAATTCATTTTCCTCCAAAGTGAGCATAATTCTGAATCTCCATGAAGTGAAGTTTGATGCTCCTTCGAGTCTATCCTCAATCTTAAGACCGTTCACCATCTTGACGAAGAGATAGAGATAGACAATAATGAGAAAGAGAAAAGAGTATCGCTGTAATGAAAAAATCTGATCACGGTCTTCTTCAAACCCGCTCTGATACCATGTTAGTTTTATGATCAGATGTAAAGCACATAAAATTAATTCAAATTCAACACAATAACATAGCAGATACCCTGGGAAAACCCTCCTCTTGAGGGAGAAAAACCCAGCAACAATATATCACTTATATATTGAATCAACACAATAATGATCTCCTTACAAGAGGCCAATATGCAGGCCCAAATACATGCACCAAAGAGTGATGCAACTCAGCAATACAAAGAGACAAATTGCTGATGAAATCTCAACCACCAATAATGTCGATCTGCCTTGAGAAGAACTCTCACTTGAGATGAAGGACGAACTATGAATGAATTGATGCCAAGTGAGATACAATGAAGGTGTATATATACATGATGGGATGGAGAGATGTGACCTTTCAAAGAACACAAGTCGGCCTTGACAAATAATCGCGTCTCTTACAAGAGGTCGGCTTCCTTAGTAAATTGAGCCTCCTCAATAAATATTAATTATCATTAACAAATGACGTGTCTCTTGAGCAATCACAATCTTCTATAAATTAAATAGCCCCAAAGCTATATTTAATTTAACCAATGATGTAAAGGAGATCGCTGGAAGAATACTACTGATGCTGCCATAAAAATCAACAAAGAACAGTCTTAATCTTAGCTAGTTGCTATCTTTGAGGCAAGAAACTAAGCTTTGCTAGGAGGTATGCATTCTTCGAAGCGAGTGAGTAACCATTCCGGCAACACTTCGTTATAATTTTCAATGGATACCAACAATGAAGCCCAACACTGTTATTTATAACTTCTCTAAAAATTCAAAATGTCTTTCCCTCCAATTAGGGCGCCCAAACTGAAATCCAAATTCACCATTCTCAATTTTCATTTGAGTTTCATTAGCCTCTTTCTCCAAATCTTCCCACATGAGAGAAATACAACTTTATTAAAAATGCCAATAAAACATAAGTTATGCGTCCCAAATAATAAATGAAATATTTTAATAAAAAACACTTATCTCTCCCTCTAGGCGTCCACCAAGATATAAGTGAAAATAAACATTATAATCACTTAAATATTTTCCCCTTATGAAGTCGTCCACTTTTGCATAGGAAATATTTTCACTTAAAATATAAACTCCACCAAAATATTGAATTTGCCAAAATGAGCTCCAAAAGTGCTGGAAACCAAACTGCTCAAACTGACCTACCTGAAATAGCCTTAGAACTGGACTGTTGAAACCCTACTAAAAATAGCACTACTAAAAATAGTACCTACTATAAATAGCATACTACTAAAAATAGTGTCTCCAAATACATTTTGACCACATTCTGAGCAGCCTTCACAACTTACTAAAAATAGTAAGTCCGGAAATGTTACCTGTTTCATTTGCATGTCACACCACTGCGAAACTCTTTGAAAACCCAGAAGGAATCCATAAACCTTTCTCGCATGCAAAGTATCTGTCAGAAATGCATGTCTTTTTCTTGCCATGCATGTTACTTCATCTTGAAGCTCTCCAAAAACCCAAAAAGCTCCACCAGACATGCATGAAAAACTCACATGCAAACCTTCAAAAGCTCATCATAAACCTCCTACAAAATATGAAACCCTAATTTCCACTTCTGACTAGCCTACAGGCTTCTGGAAATAGGCTATCAGACACAAAAGAGCGTATGGTTAAAATGGGGACATTACAAAGTCTACAAGATACCACAAAAAAAGTACATAATGAGTACTTGAATCGGGATCAAACTTTCATTATAACTTGTGCCACACTCGAAATCTCATGAAAACTTATAGAGACACATATTTCAACATCCCAAAGACCTCCACCGAGTTGTTTGGGATCAAACCTCACAGAAATTGGAATTTTAATGTTTCTTCAAGTCATCAACCAAAGTCACAAAATGATTACATCTCCATAACCAAGAAGGATTTGAGCATGAAACTTTTGGCAACATTTCCGTAATGGAGTCTAAATTTTACCTGCAAGAAGTTTTTTCATAAAATCTTACCAAACTCTTGAAACAATAATTTTTTTGGTCGACATAGGATTGCGCGTTCACTCGGATGCTCCTGTATCAGACATGTCAGGTAAGAAATTTGTGAGCATGGGCTCAAAAAGGTGGAGTTAGGTGATAGAATCACCCTTCAAGATTGCGAACAATCTATAGTGAGCTCCATCGTTGATAGCCTGATCTCCTCTGCTAAATACTCTCTTCTTCTCTCCATGCCTTCCTCACGGCATATCTTCGCTACAACTCAACCCTTGCAACCTCTTCATGCTGCATCTCTTGCAATCATACCTCGATCCTCACGAAGATCCCACTTCATCTACTATAATTTTCCATTTCCACAACTTTCCTTGTGCTTTCTAGCTCTTAATCGCTCAGGACTTCGCACACCTGCAATGATACTTTTGAGCCCCTCAATCGCACTTCCTCAATCCACAAGTTTTTTCATAAGCTGCCTCATGGTTGGAAATCTGCTTATGCACTCAAAACCCCTTCTCACTTCCCTCTCCACCTGTAGGTCTTGGTGTGGACTGCCTCATGGTTGGCAGTCTATCCACATGCTCAGAACCTTTGGATTTGATACCATTTGATGAAGACAAAAATCTCCTTTCACTTCTCAAACACAACTTGTCCATAAAACTGCAATACTTTGCCCACATAATACAACAAACTACTCAAGTAACAAATAGGAAATCAAAATTTCGCACTTTACCGCACAATCAAGTTTGATTTTTAAGATCATTCAACATCAAGCAATCCAGTTACACAGATTGAAGGCAATTTAAATTAAATCAACCAAGCTCATATTTCATGAAGTGAATTATTACAATCTCTCAGACATTAATGTCTGACAATCTTGTTTACACATTTAACATCCCTCTTTCACCTTCCCCTGTCCATCCCACGAACTCAAATGCTGAATTTCCTTTTCACCCTCATGTCTCTTATCAGACTCACTTCATGCCTTGCACGCTCTCTTCTAATGTTCATGCCTCAACAACTCTTTACATTTCATCATGCGTGGCTCTTTCTACGATATGCAGGCTGCCTACCATTGGTTCCTTTCCTCTAATAAATCTGCCCAAACTTTACCATTAATCCGATCAATTTCCCTCTATGCGTGACCTTTTTGTCTTGTTCAATTTCACGCCATCCTCCTACCTATGCCCATACAATTTCCATGGAAGGCTGCTTTGTTTATATTCTGCACGACTCTTCCTTTTCATATTCTCCATCTTATAGGCAGCCGCCCATATTTTGTCACCTCACAAGATATGCCAATTCATATGGTGCACGGTCTAAATAAATATTTATTTGGCTGCGTGAACATTCTCCTCCTTTCCATGCCTCTTCCACACGAGCTTTCTTTCCTTTTAGCGCTGGCTTTACCAACTATAATCACTGCACTCTTGTAACCAATGTAGCCCCTATTCCAATATGTTGCGTACCTTTCAGATCAATTGCTCGGCCTCAACTTTTCTTGCACTATCTCTTATGGTATTTCTTCAGACTTTAAATTATCATTTTCATGGTGTGAGCAAGAGGGTGTTCAATATACTTTGCATTCCCACGCGACCCCCTAACCCCTTCAGCCGCCCGCACCCCCCTTCATGGTCTTTAACTACCTTTTATCTTGTCAATTTTCCTCTCTCCTTTCTTTGCCTGCCCCTCCATCTTTTCCCTTCCTTCGTGTGACTATTCGTATGGCAATGGTTTGGTGAGTGAAAACGCCCAGGAATGTGAGGCGTCATCTCCACAAAGCCAATGTTAAATTTGAATATAAAATATTAAACTTTTAACCATACACGATGGCATTTGATTATACACTCATGTCTTGCATAAAGGTTGAGTAGATATTTAAAACTTGTGCTCTGCACCCTCTCAAACAAATTGAATCTGCCTACCCATGTATGGAAGTAAAACTTTTAAAAGTTCTCCATCTCTCTATTCTTCTTGACACGTCTTCAATCTCAAGGCGATCCTTCCATATGCTTATATATTGTTTGAATATAAGTAATGGGTAAGATCTACAAGATACCACAACAAAAGTACAAAATGAGTACTTGAATTGGGATTCGACTTTCATTATAACTCTGTGCCATAGACCCAAAATCTCATGAAAGCTGGTAGAGACACATATTTCAACATCCCAAAGACCTTCACCAAGTTTTTTGGCATCAAACCTCACAAAAATTGGAATTTTAATGTTTCTTCAAATCATCAACCAAAGTCACAAAACAATTACATCTCCATAACTAGGAAGGATTTGAGCGTGAAACTTTTGGCAACAAGTCCATAATGGAGTCTAAATTCTGCCTATAAGAAGGCTTTTCATGAAATCTTACCAAACTCTAGAAACAATATTTTTTTGATCGACGTGGGATTGCACGTGTGCCCAGATGCTCTTGCATTAGGTTGCTTTGCACAAAGCTATTCCCAAGAGTTGTTGAATAAACATTTGCCATGGAATCTTTCATAGAAATATATGATCCATTGGTTTGATGCCAATTCTTGGCATAGGTAGTGTTAGAGTTCAAGGGACCTAATATTTTTGTCACTTCTTTCTCTTAAAAATCACATTGAAATCCCCTTCAAAATTTCTTGGAGGTATTTCTCTTAACTTTATGATTCACTAAAATCTGAAAATTAGGTCTTCATTTGGTTGTTGGGTTATTGATGCCCTTTTCGGCACCCCTTACCTTTCCTATGACCTCTAAGTTTCAAACATCTTACCTGCGAGCATCCCTACCATGATCTTGGTGTTCTAGTCTTCTCAACATTTGACTTCTTGTTCCTAGATTCCTTGTCCAACACTGAACCTAGCTTTTTTGCCAACTAAAAAATTTTGGTGTTCGAGGTCTGATTTTGAGTTTGCAAGGGCCAACATTCACTTTCTTGCATTCAACACTCAAAATTTGAGGATTGATATCCATTTTGTGACATATGAGGCCCAACATGGAGACTTATCTTTCTAGCATTTAAGGCACACAACATCTTTTCAACGTTTGAGGTTTGATGTTCGAGGCTGGACATCCTATTGGAGCATCATGGGACACCTAGACATGATCAGCTTCCTGAGACAGCTTTTGACCAATATACTCTCGGGGCCACCTCTTGACTAGTGTCCTCTTGCCGCACTATAGAATTCTGTTCCTTGAAGTTTCTTGGTAACTTCCTCTTCAATGTTAGTATCCTTAATTCCAATATTTTTGCATTTATTCAACCTTTGGAAAGTTTTCTTCTCCTCTAGTCTGAAGTCTGCATTTCCCAAAATTCTTCTGAGAATTACACTTCCACTATTGAGGTTTCACAATCTTAGAAGCTAGAAAGGGCTTTGGAACAATTTTTATCTTTTCTGAATTCTGTGCCATAAGTCAATTTTATTAAATGAGCATCAGAATTGGTGATCTTGCTTTTGCTTTCTTTTAAGTCTTGTGATTCTATTCGATGTCCTTTGGACAAAGTTTCTACTATTCTTTTGTCTCTAACATTTCCTCATTCTCTGTCTCTTAATTTGGTATCCATCGCAACTTGATCCATACTTAGTGTTATTTCTTTGAGTTCAACTTATTCTTCTACCTCATTATGATTTGGCATCATGTACCCATTTGGATTTATTTGTGACATCTGACCCACAATTACACAACTCTCGTGACTAGATCCAGGGAAAGTTTCACTTGACTTCATATATATTGCCCCCAAGATGAACAACATTTGTCTTACCGTTCACTCATATGCTTGTTCACATTATTGCACTTTTGTCTATCTTCGTCTATTCAATTCATTTCTGAGATACAAATATCCTTTTTCTCTATATATTTTCTATCTCATTTGTTGAAGTCATTCATGAGATATAAATGTCCCTTGTCTTATATATAATATATTCCTTTCCAAGGCAATATTCTCTTCTTATGGTACTAAACTTGAATGACACATCTACCAAAAAATGAGGGAAAATATTACTTTCACCTATTATTGTATCATTGCTAGCCTACAAAGCTCTCCTTTTACAGCACAACAATAAGTTACATGCGATTTTGTAATTTCCCATAAACGCTGATGACTCCACCATCCCAATTATCTCTAACCAAGCAGCACTTGCAATCTCTACGAAATCACATTTCAACTGGGTATGATTTTACTTTTCTAGTAGAATGGTGTTGCATGCTCCCCTGTTATAGTCCCCTCTCTAGCACTCCCAGATGTGTCACCCACATCTACCCATCATTGAGCTCATTGCAGCTTGGCTCTTCATCCCCTCAGTAGGCCTTGGACGTTTTGCTCTTTGCTTTTTGTTTGTTCAAAATTGCAAATCCATTAATGAATCTAGGATTGATTCATAAAACTCCAACAACTACCTGCTCAACAAATCTTGCAAATGGTATGCACCAATTCTATGATTGTCTCAAACAACCTCTCCTTATGGTGTCTCTCGTTCACTCACCATGCCAATCTTCCAACTAGCTACAATCCATGGACTCAATTTTTCTGGATAGGTATGGGATTGTTGGTTAGAAACTTTCTTAACCTTCTCAAGCATGGTCACATTCATGTTCTTGGTCTTGTCTTTCCACTAATTGTGCTTGTTCCTTTGATTAAAGTATGTCTTGGTGCAATTATTGAACGGTCACACATTGCAAACCTCATTTTCACTTGTTGCGCAAGTCTTGCATCAAAAAGTAATGATAGAATAAGAATCCAGGAAATTCTTTGAATAATCTGTCCACATGCTTGTTCGATGCAACATGATCCTAAATTTGGTTGGCGGAACCTAGGTTTCTGGGGATTTTTTTATCAATCTACACTCTCACTGGAACAAGTTCTAGAGGAGTTTTACAAGTCGATCAACAAAGCTTCTCTTTCTTGGTTTGTCTAAGATGTTTCAGATTATTTGCTCATCAACGACTCTTGGACCATACTCAAGATTCTATCTTCTCCGAGTTCCTAATCAAAGTCAACCATCAAGGGTTGACAGCACTAGCTCAAATTCTTTGTAGGAATGAGGGAATAAACATAAAGATAGGTAGAGATTGGTCATTGGAATAATCACATGGCAATTTGTTCCTATGTAATGTCCCCTTCTCAATTGTGATCAATTCAGTTGACTGTTGGCCTATTCCGGAGACCCGTAGGCTACTCGGAGAGTGAAAATTAGGGTTTCTTGTTTTTGAGGAGGTTGTTGCTTGAAGTTTGGAGATTGGATTGCAGATTCTTTCTGGGTTTTCAGAGAGCTTCACAGTGGTATAGCTTGCATTGTGATCTGAGCACCTTCATGAATTTACTATTTTTAGTAAATTCTATTTCTAGCAGTGTGTTATCCTGAATTTTTGACTCTTTTTAAAATTTGGGAAACCAATCAAAATTTTCTTAAAACTTAAGATTTTTCTTCTCTAAGGCACGCATTACGAGGTGCAGAGAGTGGCAAATCTCTGTTTTAGGTTGATTAACCTTTGGGCTACTCTTTTTCCCCCTTACGTTTCCGTTTTCGTCAATTTCTGAGTCGTTTTTGGTGTCTTTTTCACCAATTTCGGGTTTTCAGAACAACTCAGCAAATAGGGAAATTTAGACTTAAAGGCAAAATTGCTTAAGTTCCTAAAAATCCCGAAATTGCTTAAGTTATTCAAAAACCCGAATTTGTTAAGTTTTTTATATTTTTGACAAAAAACAAAATTGTATTTTGGCTTTAAAAACCCGAATTTGTTTTAAGTCTTCATTTTTGACAAAATGAAAATTGCAAAGTGAGCTAAAAAGTCCGATTTCTTTAAAGTTATCCAAAATATTCATTTTTGTTAAAAATAAAATTGTTGAATGGTTATA
>VDFB02082908.1:0-10080 GCA_007258455.2 Sequoia sempervirens
ATGAAACAACAATTGTTTGTGTGTTGTTAATTGATTGTGGTAATGCTCTTTGTACAATGTTCATGTCAACAGGGACATTTATAATAGAACTTGTTAGGCCTATTTGAGACCTTTTGAACCCTAGTTCCCAAATTTGTGCAAATGCAATTCTAAGTGAGACAAGTCATTCTTCTAGATGAGTTAAATTTTGCACATAGCACAATGGTCTACTAGTTCTTATTTTCTGTGGCGTAGCATACTTTGGAATAGTGGACTGTTTCAATGCAAAGTAGCATACATGGCATATGAAATCTATGAATGGTAAGGAATCTGATTGTAGTAGGTTACAGTATAGTTGTTTTTGTTTTTCTTTGAATATCCTGATGTCCTTGTTCAAACAGAGCACTTGGCAAATTGCACATGGGTATTTTGGTGTATCTTGTATTGCTGTTTTATAAATTTCTATTGGTGTCAATGTTTTTTTTTCTTTGGACTGCTAGGTACACTTTCTTTTTGTTTTTTTTTTTTATCAAGTTTTTCAGGTGATTAAGTCTTACTGTTGATTTATGTTTAAAATTGTTTGCTATGACAAATGGTATCAAATTTTCCTTGTTTTTAGGCAAAGCATGTGGCTTGGTCAAGTAAGTATTTTTGTATTGTGGACGATTTCTGATTAACTTTTTTTGTTGGAGTAAGCCTATTGAGCATTGGCAAGTTAGATTTTGGGCTTTGATTCTTAGAAGCGGCTCAAAATGTCTAGCTAGAGGGTTTGTATCATGGAACAGTGTAGAGATTGATTTTGTATATCCAGAATCATTGAAATCTAAGTACTTTCTTGATGTTGTCAATGACCAGAGGATTATTTGTATTTTTAACCATTTGGATATCCAATGAATGCAAAACAAGTCACCCCACAATCCACATTCGCTATGGGCTATGCATGGGCTTGCAGACAACCACATCTTGCAGAAGTATGTTTCTTGATCATGTACTTTGTGCAATGTATATAGAGTATTAGGATTTAGTTCATTGTTATATGATTTAATTGCTTCTTTGTCCTTATTTTGAAAGAAAGCCAAGAAATAATCTATAGCTCCATTGCATAATTGAGTTGAGGTGTACTAGTTGTTAAGTAGCACTTGAAGCGAATCAAACAAACAATCACCAACATTGTATGCAAATGTGCTTAATCTACAAAGGCCTTCAGCTCTAAGGACATTGTCAATGTTTGACATTCTAGGATACTTTGTGCATAGTTTTTTTATTTCATGTGAACCTATGGGCTGTTTTGAAGTTACGTTTTGTGTTTCAATTTTTAACAATGGTTCAAAGTGTCCACTTAAAGAATTCATGTCATGAAATAGTATAGAGACTGATTCTATGTGATCAGGACTATTGAACTGTAAGTACCTTCTTGCTGTTGTTCTTGACCAAAGGGATATTTGTATATTCAATCATTTGGATATCCAGTGAATGCAAAATAAGTCACCCCACAATCCACTTTTTGTGCAATTTTCTTGTGGCTTTGCAGATAATCGCATTATGTGGAAACATGTTTGCAGATCATGTACTTTGTGCAATGTATATAGAGTATTAGGGTCTAGTTCATAGTTGTATGATTTTATTGCTTCTTTGTCCTTGTTTTGAAGGCAATTCACGAACTAATCTATAGCTCCATTTCATAGTTGAATTGATGAGTAGCGATTGTTAAGCAATAGTTGTAATAAGTCAAACAAACAATCACCAACATTGTATGCAAAAGCACTCAATCTGCAAAGTCCCTCACCCTTAAGCACATAGTCAATGTTTGCTATTTGGGGGTGCTTTGTTAATTCATAGGTGTCAATGTTTATCATTTTCTTTGTTTCTCGTGTATCCTAATGTGTTTGAGAATAACAAATGTTGTGTATGAATAGCATCTAACACTATTATCTAGATTACTAAATCTATAATTGTTTACATCGTCGCCTATGTGCTTTTACTCAATAGCATTCCATAGTATTAATCATGTTGTCAAGCACCTTGGAAGTTAATAATCTCTATATATGTTGGAAATGGATCTTGAGTAGTAGCAGAAGCCTATGTAACATACGACACAACAAGCAATTTAATAGAAGCACAAGGGGAAAATAGTATTAATTCTTCAACCTAACCTTGTTATCCATTGTCCCCCAGCAGGATTGTATGTACTTATTCTTGTTACATTGACAAAATGGATAAATGAGTACAATGCATGATGTATACTTTCAGTGCCACAAACACAAAACAATATTTTCAGGTAGCTTTGTTTACATGCAACAAATGGTCGACAAGAATCTTTTTTGCTCACATTGTCAATCTCAGTCTATGGTATTTAAGTGTTTTGTGTAATTGGATTCCTTTGTTTCTGTGTACTTCTAAGCGACTAATTTTTTTCAAAGAACAAATGATTTTAAAAGCTATTCAGATAAACATGAATTAAGTGGCATGTAGAGAATAGTTTCACAAATCATTTATGTTTAAAGAAAATCAGGGAAATGCAAAAGCATTATTTGATCAAAGAAGATCCTATGAAAGCACTGCTGTATTTGTGGGAATAGATTTTAAAATCATTTATGTTTTAAAATTTTGAGGAAAATACAAGGCAGCATAGAGTCCATCAAAAAGAAAAAGAGGTAAGAAGTATAGATTGATTAAATAATTCAAAAGATTGGAAACTTCGGAGGTGGAGGTCACCTGATGCATATATAAAACAAATGCATTAAATAACGTAATAGGTGGATGGCTATTTGGAATGGTTTTGATGGATATGTATAGCGGTAGCTTTGTTCGTTTCCATTTATAGAGTTCGAAGTAGAACATTAAAAACTCTTTATTAGATTTTTCCTATTCTGATCTTTGATGCAGGAGGTTTATGGCGATTGACGGATTTTGTTATAATTCTGATATCGGAACGAAGCTTGAGTTGCTGAGGCCAATAAATAGTTTCGCACCCACCAGGTTTTCTCCTTTACTTTAGAGTTTAAAACACCTGATGAAATTAGTAATGTGGTGAAAAAAATTGTGGTTCAATGTCATTTTGCATGTAAGCAAGACCATGGGAAAATATTGTGTCATGTCTATGAGTGACATAGTACATCATTCATTGTACTCATGTGCCATGTCAGCTTTTGAAATTAACTTTGTAGGATTTTATTTTCAATACAGGAAGATTAAACATACGTTAACTTGCATACTGCACAACAACTTGCCACAAATATAAGCAGTTCTATAAAAAAAATTGCCTTAAATGCATATAGGTAAAAACCAGTTGACATAAAACAAAGACTTATGACTCTATAGGCTATTTGAAACTACAAATAGGGTTTAAAAATTGCATGCTAGCAGTTCATTCTATTCTATGGATATTGTATAGAGGAAGTATAACTTATTAACACATAAGCAAAACCTGTTCTATTGTCCGAAGACAAATTACTATTGCAATTGTGGAAAATGCGTTTTCCTGTTTGTATATGTGGAAGCAACCTTCTAAATGATTTATGTTCAAAGAAATGAGGAATACAAGATGACAAAATGAATACATGGAAAAGAACTTTATGCAGTTATTATATTGAAGAATTTCAATTGCATTTCAAGAAAAGCAAAAAGACAATTTGGAAAACTAACCTTGCAATCTACTATCGAACGATCAAGTATAATTGTAGGAATGTACAAATTGTGATAGGCACAAGCAATTTTCCCTAGTGCAGTTTGTGCATGATTGTTTAAATACAGTTGAAAGCATTGATCCCTGTTACAAGGACAATTTAGACAAATGAGTACAGTGAGTGACATATACTATGCTATTCATAAAAACAAAACATAATTCTTATGTAGATTCATTTGAACGAGAAACAACCCAAGTAAGAACTTTTGTTTCTTAAAATGCAAATTGCATTTTATAATTTTTAAATACTTATTGCTATTTGTGTACCCTATAATATAGAACATTTTTTTGCATATGCATGCACTAGTGTAATTATGTTATTGCAATGGTGGCATAAGCTCTCTAAGAGCAATCAATGGAATAGATCCCATATTTGCTTAAGCACCTAAAAAAGTGTAAATAGGCCACAACAACTTGTCAATACTAAGCCAAAAAATAACACAGACTTGTGCTAGCACTATTAAGTTCTGGTAAAAACAATTTCTAGCTATTGTTTAATGCCAAACCAGCTATCACTTAATAGTGAAAGCCAGGTAAATATTGATTTTCTAACTAAATGGGGTCATTTCATTTCCATATGCATAAGTTTATTTTGTACCATTATGTACTATTACTTGTGCAATGAAGCCACATGCAAGTAGAATTCATAACTCATGGCATTTAGATACACCCAAGGAGAAATACAAACCAAGGTTGTTGGCATCCTGATAAGAAAGATGATGAGTTACATCCAATTAATGTATGCCACAACATCTTATTCAATGAAGATGATTTGGATAGGAACGTTACAAATCAGAATCCTTAGTGGTGTGTGAGTAATCCTCTTTTTCAAGACTTTTCAAGGAAATTGCATGCCAATACTATCAGTGAACAAGTGGAATCAGATTTTTTAATTGACTTTGTTTGATGGGTCAAATGTGCACAAGGATAGTTATAATTATTTCTTTGTTTTAATTATTATGTATATAAATACTATTCAATAGTTACCTAATTAATTAGATATGAAATGACAAAAGAAAAAAAAAATTAATTAATTAAGATAATTTGATTCATTAATTAATAAGGTGAATTATCATGTAAAAGTACAAAAATTAGAATTCGCGAAAAAATCCTCTTTGCTTTATGCTTTAATGACAACGAGAGAGATGAAAGCAATTGTGGAGTTTAGGCTTATATCTGTAAATTGCATTTGCCTGACAGTTTGTAAAGTCCTCTCAACAAATTGTCCTCATATTGTTTGTAAGGTCCCATTATGGGACATGCTAACAGAACAGTGGCTGTAAAGCTTGCACTATGGAACAGTTTTGCAGTAATTGAAGATATGTAATCTTTAGAGGACTTATAAGTGCCAAGTTATTGTTAAGCTCTCACATTGTACATTGGACAAAAGACAATTGCTTGTCCAAGGAACTAGTCTCTGAAGAATAGCATAGGCTGAGCACTGTGAAACCCAATGTGCCTATGGACGTTAAAATAAAAGAAAACTGATGAAAGAAACTATTTATTGCCTAGAGTAGCTTGTCTGCAGGTGTCCTTTTTTGGAACCATGACAACCTTTGCCCTATCACTGTAAACTCTTTCCTAGAAAAGACATATCGACACACACATATATGTATACACATGTATATATATGTACAAATACATCCATGTAAAGACAGATGAATGCATGTATGGACATAAAAATATATGCATCCATATGATTGCATGCATACACACATAGATGCATCTATACACACATACATATATGGCCTGCATATGCATAGATGTATCAGTCACATGCATACGGCCATATGTAAAATCTGAAATGTCTACATAGATATTCACATGAGTAAAATGCGTATGCCGCGTAGAGACATGCATACATACATCACGTGCCAGCGACGCGGTGAAGTGAGAAAGTGATAGGTGATAGTGGGGCAAGCACGCGAAAACACAACTCATTATGCCAATGGAAAGGCGTGGAAAATAACAAATTATCATCTCCAAGTAACTCATTTCTGGAGTGCGGACCACCTTATTTGTAACATCTCTGCTTTCGGTGGCTACAAACTCTTCCTCGAGAACAAGAGCACAAAACACAAAAACAACTTTCGCCAAAGTAATAGAAATTCCTGCCAAGTAACTTAACTCTATATTAAATGACCAAAGTACCCTGGCCACACGTGGCCTCCAAGCCATTCCAGCGCCTTCACCTCAAGCCAGATGCTATTCAATGCATTTAATTTATATTAATGCATTACGTACGTCTACCCACCAGTTTGATAAACTATGCCTTTGCTTAATTTTAATTAATCAATTTATGCACTCGCAGTTTCCTGATATTTTAATGCATTTAATCTACGTTCATGGATTACATACCTCTAGCCACCAACTTTTAAACTATGCCTTTGCTTAAATTTATGCGTTCACATTTTCCTGAATTTTTAAAACGAAAATGATTTATAAAGCTACTCAGACGAATAGAAAAATAGATAAATGCTAATTTTCCAATATATAAAATAGCTCTCCAAATTCAAACTATACAAAAAAATAAGTAATATGTTAAATGGAAAAATGTGATTGGTCAATGTTGCTAGTTAAAAGCATTTCAACTGAATGCATGAGTATTCTTGCCTTGACACTAGGAGCTAATAAAATTGTCACTATAGAAAACAGTTTATCCAAGCAAGTGCTATTAGGTTTGTTATCAGATTCAATTTCAAACTCCTTTGACATTAATGCATTTTCTTTGGTGCTAGAATATAGAGACTCTCTTTTTACTGAGGGTCTGGAACAAGATGACATTTACAAATAAATTTAAGCAAAGGCATAGGTTAAAAAACTGACAGCTTTTATCAATAGAAAGGGGACGTTTACAGTGACAGAGCAAAAGCTCCTGTGCTCATTGAATGAATACCAAGAGACAAGTTACTCAAGGCAATAAATTGCTACTTTTATTTATTTTGCTTCATTTTATCCCATAAATGCAAATTGGGTTTCACAATGCATGAAAACACATTTGTGCAAACAACTCCCAAAATTATAATTGCAATGGATGACAGTGATAGTGTAATGGATACTAATAGTCAAAACACTGAAATACACCAGCTAGTTTATTTTTAGATTCAATGGAAACAAGTATCAATTGGGAACAGATTAACCTAGTAGTCTATTTGTCATAGGTTCTTGAATTCCAAATGCACAAGTGCAAGCATGGTTCTCTACAGGCTTTTGCTATGCATTTTAACTACATTGTTGTTTTGCATCGTGCCTAAAGAACCACTGCAAGTATGGTTTCCAAACAGATTTAAATCAATGAATGTAAGTCAAGAAAGGTTTCCAATTACACTTAATACTTGAACCATGAAGCATCATTGCTTCAAGCTGTAGCAAAAGTGCAGACAGGGACACAAAAGCAAATTCAACAATGACATCATCAAACAAGGATTTGTTTTCTATTACTATGATTAACTATTGAACTCAATTGACTCATCTGTCAAACAACTTGATTGATCACTGACCTAACTTGTTTCAAAGCTATCTTGTTAAGCTGATTAGTTAATTTCATTAATGAATAAAATATAGAATTGACTTAATTTGCATGAGCTAAGTGTAAGATTGACTTGTTTGTTAATTGACTTTGATTAATGGTTCAGAGACAGATGAGACAAATTAAATTGTCATGAGCAAAATGTGGGATGGACTTATTAGCTGCTGCGCCACATATACTATGACATTTGAGCTTTCATGAAATAATAGCGAAAGCAATAGAATAAATAGATGGCTTCAACATAGACGAAGGGATACAATTAATATGGACAACTATAGCCTGTTGAATATTTGTAGCATAAGAAACAGAAAGGAAGATGTTGGTGAAGATTTTGCAATTTTGGTTTACAATTGCATGTGCTTCCTTGTTTATAAAGCCTTTTCAAGAAATTCCTTTTTTTTGCATATGAATGGCCATGATTGGTTTAATTGATTTGGTGTACAAAGATGTTTTTTAATTAACTATAATTAACTATTCAAGAAAACTGATCTATCAATGAACTAGTTTCATTGACTAGTCACGTAACTTGATTCACAGATAACTTGATCAGCTATTTAGTTGATTTGCTTGAATGTTTGCAAAAGGCCATTTTCGACAAATAATTCTTTGCATAATTTGCAATCACTACACACCAAGAGCCAACATTTCTTCGAGGGATTTTGTCAAATAGTTTAAATGTTTTTGCTTGTGCTTCCATATTTGGTATGCATATTCATGACAACATTTCAAACCATTATATCTGTCAGAAATGCACATCTTATGATGCTTAGATGAATGTACTTATGCTGTTCTAAAGCTCTTTTTCTATTAAAAGCACGCAAAATGTTTAGAAACATTGTGTATCTGTGAATGTGAATAAGCAAGATTGATTTAAGTGATTTGGAGGATAAAGATGTCCAATAACTAGCTATGACTAACCATGGAACACAATTAATTCATCAGCCAATTAGCTTGATTGACCGCTGAATTAACTTGTTTGAAAGCTATGATGTTAAGCCAACTAGCTAATATGCCACATACAGTATGACATTTGAGTTTCAAATAGGTCTCATGCACGCAAATCTGTTATCATGTTAAAGCCATGTAAACATTGATGTTCCAATTCCATGGGGTCATTCTATTTCCATTTGTCCTAGTTCATTTCATTCCATTATCAAGAATCAATAATTAAATGTTTAAACCAGGCACATGCAAATAGAAATGCAAGTAGGGTTTCAACAATGAAATCATCTAACAAGCATTTGTTTGCTATTACTATGATTAACTATTGAGCTCAATTGACTTATCAGTCAAATAGCTTGATTGATCACTGACCTAACTTTTTTCAAAGCTATCTTGTTAAGCTGATTAGTTAATTTCATTAATGAGTAAAAGATAGAATTGACCTAATTTGCATGAGTCAAGTGTAAGATTGTCTTGTTTGTTAATTGACTTTGATTAATGGTTAGAGAGCGGATCGTCTGAATTAAATTGTCATGAGCAAAATGTGAGATGGACTTATTGGTTGCTGTACCATATACTAGCGGAACAACAGAAATATAAGAAAGCAATAGAATAAAATAAGATGGCTTCAAAGCATAGACAAAGGGATACAAGTGTATGAACCATTCATAGCCTATTGAGATATTTGTAGCACAAGAAACAAGGAAGATGTTAGCAAGATTTTGCAATTTTTGATTTACACCTAGCAATTGCATTTGCTTCCTTGCCTATAGAGCCTTTTCAAGAAATTCCTTTTTTTGCATATGAATGGCCATGATTGGTTTAATTGATTTGGTGTACAAAGATGTGTTTTAATTAACTATAATTAACTATTCAAGAAAACTAATCTATCAATGAACTAGTTTCATTGACTAGTCAAGTAACTTGATTCCACAGTTAACTTGATCGTATCTAGTTGATTTCTGCTTGAATGTTTGCAAAACTTTTTGACAAAAATAATTCTTTGCATAATTTCGCGATCACTACACACCAGAGCCAACATTTCAGCCGAGGAATTACGTAAACGGTTTAAATGTTTTTGCCGGTAGCTTCTATATTTGGTATGCATATTCATGACAACATTACAAACCATTATATCTATCAAAAATCTACGTCTTATGATGCTTAGATGAATGTACATATCCTGTTCTAAAGCTCTTTTCCTATTAAAAGCATGCAAAATGTTTACAAAGATTGTGTATCTGTGAATGCGAATAAGCAACATTGATTTAACTGATTTGGATGATAAAGATGACCAATAATTAGCTATGACTAACCAAGGAACACAATTAATTCATCAGCTAATTAACTTGATTGATCGTTGAATTAACTTGTTTGAAAGCTATCATGTTAAGCCAACTAGCTAGTATGCCACATACACTATGACATTTGAGATTCAAATAAGTCTCATGCACACAAATCTGCTACCATGTTAAAGCCATGCAAACATTGATGTTCCAATTCCATGGGGTCATTCTATTTCCATCTGTCCAAGTTCATTTCATTCCATTATCAAGAACCAATAATTAAATGTTTAAACCAGGGACATGTAAACAGAAATGCAAGTAGGGTTTCATAGTGCTTTAAGACATTGCTATACTTTGATTATAAATTCATATTTTAAACTACTAGTATTATTTATTCGAGTTTCTTGTTGAAATGTGACGGTTTCATCTACGTTTGATAGGAATTATGTAGAAATCCTCTTGTCCATTTTACCTCATGCATGTGAGCCCTGCAAAGTCTGTATATTATTGACTACTGCAAAGTGGTCCCATAGAGAGGGCTTTGGAACCAAAATTATGTCAACACGTGCGATAATGAGAGCTTTTGAACTATGAGTGAACAGTGTGTTGCTTTGAGCTTTTCTGTTCTCATCAAAGCATAAAGGATAAAGGGGTTCTAT
>VDFB02082909.1:0-32801 GCA_007258455.2 Sequoia sempervirens
TAATTTCAGATCAATCTTCATCAATTTATAGTTTATGAATAGTACATTGTTCATAAGAATTCATTTCTCGTGATCATAAATGATTTTCTTATCACTCGTTGCATTTAGGTGATGTGTAAAATAATGAAGCTTTAAAATATTATGAGGGAGCATACATCTAAATCAGATGTCATCTTTAGGCTAAGTTTCTGAGAATGGAGATCCAGTCCATTAAAGTCATTTAGGAGTTCAACCTTGTCCAATTGCACCTCCAAGAAATTTGAATCTTGATAAATGATGATAAAGAGCATACCATCACCCTCACTAATTATACTCAACTAATTAAACTACAGCACTTCAGATTTTGATAAAATGATAAAATATATATTTACAAACAAATCGAACACCATTAAAGACATAAACCAAATTTATCTCCTGTGTTTAATTTCGCCCTAAGATTTATATGCATGTAAGCAAATCAACCCAATGTATTTGGTCAACATCTCAAATTTTAAAATGCTCACCCAATAGCTGAGTTGTCTTTGGATTTAATTTATAAAGAAGCCACGCAGATCACGAGCACCATAGTAAACTGATAACATGGACGAAATGCCGGTGGAACACCTTGTATTTGCAGCAGAAATACTCTATAAATTGCTAGCTAGCGTCGATTTCACTTGAATTGTAGTGGCGACATTATAAGATCCTATAATGGATGCTGTGATAGAATGGATTAGCTGTTCGAGCATTTTATTAGCAGTTATAAGTACGATCATTATTGGCATCTTGAGTTTCAAAAGCAGCAGTAGTAGAATTAATCTTCCACCAGGTAACCTGGGGCTTCCTGTAATTGGAGAGACATTACAATTTTACAGAGCCCAGAAACGTAATCGACTGTTTGAAGATTTCTTCGGCAACAGAATCCAAAAGTATGGGAGCGTTTTCAAGACTGGGTTGATGGGATCTCCCACTGTAGTTTTCACCGGAGCTGCCGGTAACCGTTTCCTGCTTTCTAATGAGTTTAAGTTGGTGGTGAGCTCATGGCCACAGTGCACAGTAAATCTGATTGGCAGGGGATCCATCATGGAAAAGCATGGTGCAGAACACAAGCGCCTGAGAGGGGCTGTAATGGCCTGCTTAAGGGCAGAGGTTCTGCAGAGCTTTGTGGGAAAACTGAGCTCTGTAATTGAAGACCACTTTGAAAGGCATTGGAAAGGAAATCATGTTGTTCTTGTGTATCCCTTAACCAAGCTGCTCACTTTTACTTCTGTGTGTAGCCTTTTCTTGGGCTTTGAAGGCGAGGCCGAAACTAAGTATTTATTGAATCTGTTTGAGAAGGTTTTGTTGGGTGTTTTTGCTTTTCCCTTTGATCTTCCCTGGAGCAGGTACAGGCGAGCCAGGCGTGCGCGCCGTAAGATTGATGAGTTTCTGTTAGCGTTGATTAACAGGAGGCGCAGGGATCTGGCGGACGGGTTGGCCTGTGGCGAACAGGATTTGTTTTCCAGGTTGTTGACGTTAAAGGATGAAGATGGTAACAAGCTTGAGGATAAGGAGGTTATGGATAATGTTGTCTTGTTCATGTTTGCTGCCCATGATACGAGCTCCTTTGTCATTGCCATGATGTGTAAATTTCTGCGGGAACACAATGATTGCTATGAACAAATCCTAGCAGGTAAGAAATTTCTCTCTTCGCCAAATTTGATGAATGAGTGTCTAATTTATTGCTTATAAGAAATAATATTATATATATTTAAGGGCTCTAGGAAAATTCACCGTCAGCAATTTACTCTTAATAATTCAGCAATTTACTCTTAATAATTCACCTTCAACAATTCATGGTCAATAATTTATAGTCATGATAAATTATCCATGGCGATGAATTGCTGGCGATGAATTTTTTTAGAGATGAATTTGTCATGACAATGAATTGTTGGAGGTGAATTGTTGAAGTTGAATTGTTGGTGAATTGCTGACGGTGAATTTACCTGAAATCATATTTAAGAAAATAAAACAAAATCATTTTAAGCATATGGGTAATGTTCAAATCAGAAAATTTACTAACAACATCAAAAAATAGACTGCAACAGTGGGGAGGAGGATTCCGATCATCCAACTTTTCTCATAAATCAGTGGAATCCAAAGTGTCCCTTAAAGAATCTCATTTTTGTGACAACAGTAATAATAGAATGAGGAGGAAGATTTCGATCATCCATTTTTTCTCTTATATAATAGAATCCAAAATGTCCTTTGAAGAATCCCATCTCTTTTATCATCTTTTTCTTTTTCTCTTAGACCAAATTTAAATGTTGTATGAATAGATAAATAAGATACGGTAGATTACAGTCAATTAAAAAAGAGTTAAAATGTTAGACAAAAGGTTTTTCTTTGATTTTCAATTTTGCAGCTTGTTTGTTTGGAAGTTGTAAGACAATATAAATAGTTTAAGATAGATCCAACTTTCAGATTTTGATCTTGTGGACATAAAACTGTCGATTCTATAATTGTATAGACATGTGGGTGAACTGGCAGGCTGCTTGAAATAAAATTCACTGCGAATCGAAACATATTATATATAGGTCAATTGATCAAGTCGTAGAGGCAATAAAAAATCATCATTGCTTACGTAAGGTGTTCACTCTGAGACTTAATATAAGGATAGAGCTTAAACAGACAATCTTAGTCAAAATAGAAAACTGGCTTTTAAGTCAAAAACCATTTGTATGGCCACACCTGAGTGAGTCACTATCTTTCTTGGTATCATTCTTATTGGAAATGAGCAACATTGAATTAAAGATTGATTTCTTATCAAGAAGGTTGGTAGTTTAATGATAGAACATTTGTGTGGCAAATGAAAGGTTTTAGGTTCAATTTTTAGTTGATTCATAAAAAAGTGTAACAAGATATCAGAGTGTAACAAGATATCAGAGTTTAGATCAGCAAAGTCGGATCAAGTTAGGTTTCTGGAACATCTATAGTGTAGCTGAAAAGGGATGTTGAAAAATCTGTCACACCTGAACCAGAGATGGACCAGTCACCAAGAGGGCTAGTGGTTCAGTGATATAACACCCTAGTAACAAATGTGAGGTCTTAGGGTTGACTTCTAATTGATTTTTGAAAAGTTTAATAATTTTAAATTCTATTTAATTTTTATGGATTAAGATTCAAACTTAAGACTTTACTTTTTGAACAACTTTCTTTTTATAAGGACTTTTAACTAATCTATATTGAAATTCTTTTGTTAACTACATACAACAAAACAATATGATAATTATTGTTAAACAATCAAAAGCAAAACTTACAGGTTATTTATATGTACCTTATTTAAACATCATTAGATTTAATGATTAAACAGTCAATAGTAATTTTACATTTCATTTACTTTAGAAAATGATAAATATTTGTTTTATTTTTAGTGACCAAAATTAACTTTTGACCATTAAACTAAATGATGTACAACTATAACTATCCACTGTAATAACTATGATTTATCTTTCATACTCAATTTTGTCTTAATTGCAAAGCAAGTATATAGATATAAATTCTTCTTAGTCTACGTTCATTAGAATAATGTTTGATTATAACTAGCTTCATAAATGTCTTTTAAATATTAATTGTTTGGACAAACCAGTTTTTCCTTGATCTATTTTACCAATTTTCAGATAACTCCTCACCAGTAGATGTAAACCATGTAAGTTGCACCATCAATGTCTAAGTTTGTTCTTAAATAGTATGTTTTGCTTTATGTCACCCCAGAACACAAGCAGATTCTGAAGAGCAAGGAACCAGGAAAAAAGCTCAATTGGGAAGATGTAAAAAATATGACATTTACATGGAGAGCAGCCCAAGAAACAATGCGTTTGCTTCCTCCAATCTTTGGATCATTCAGAAAGGCAATAGTTGATTTTGAATACGAAGGCTACACCATACCAAAAGGATGGAAGGTAGTACAGAAAAAAATTCTAATTGAAAGAACATTCTATGTCAGAAGTGCTTGACATTGTACTCAAGATTTTGTCTACTATTGGATGGGCTGTTTAAGTTTAAGTTTGAATTGTTACATCCAATATAGTTAACATTTTATGTAATTTGATTTTAATTTTTCAGGTTTTATGGGCAGCATCAACTCACTATGATGCAGACTGTTTTGAAGAACCACAGAAGTTTAAGCCATCCAGATTTGAACATACAATTCCACCATATGTGTTTGTCCCATTTGGAGGAGGAGTTCGTCTGTGTGCAGGCTTAGAGCTTGCTAAATTGCAGATTACAGTGTTCATGCACCACCTTGTAACTCAATATGATTGGTCATTGGTGGACCCAATCGAAGGAATAACTATGGATCCTCTCCCTGCTCCAATCAAGGGAATGCCTGTAAGCCTTACCAAAAAGAACACATAAACAGAATCTCGAAGTAGTAATAAAGACTAACTGAGCTTTTTTCTTTTTGAACTTCTATTATATAAGGAAATGGAGGTTAGTTACCATTTGCAAATTGAAAGAGTATGTTATCTAATTTCCAACAGGAAAAGACTTGGAACTTACTGTTGCATATATACTTTGTGCTTTATAATGTTGCAGAGTAGAGAATTATTTAAAAAACAAAATCATTTTTCATATGATCTTACCCATGGTGAATGCCATCTGTGTGAGAACTTGATAAGGTTCTTTTCCAAAAGTTCAAATTTAATTTCAATGTTTGGTATATAGTTTTTTATTTAATTGTCAAAAGTTTTTTTTTTTTTCCTGGATACAACTGAATTATATAGATATCATCTCCACTCTTTATGAATAAGTAGATTACAACATAATGAGTAAACATACATTTAAATTAGAAGTCATCCTTTGGTTAAGTGGTCACAAGCAGGGTGGTCCCATCTATCAAAAACATCCAAAGGTCAAACTTGACTCAATTGCACCTCTAAAAATTTGAACCTTGGGGAATGAAGTAATCAAGAAAACTTTTTCAAACTTTCAAAAATAATGGAAAATATTATTTACACTTCAAAAATTTTCCTTTTATAATCTATTGTTTTTTTAATAAAATAAAAAATATTAATTTATTCACAATGCACTTTGAAGCTCAATTGTAACATGAGAAAACGTCTCTCATAAGAAGTAGTAATTATAGTTTGGAACATTTTTCTAATTCCTCTAGATTTCCAACTTTTTGTTGAAGTAGCAAACTGATTTAGAATGATTATCATTGAAAAAAATGTAATTTCTTCCTTTGGCTACTTTGTCAATGTAAATTTCTTACTTTGAACAACATATGAAAGAGAAGATTCAAAGGTCCTTAATGTGTTCTCTATGATTGCTTAATGAGAAGTATGTGGCTCCTCTTTTCTTTTAGTGCTCCTTTTTCTAGGGTCTTTGGAGGAAATGGTGGCACATCTGAAACCAACCTCTAGGCCATGCTACTTCTCTATCTAAATTTTGGGGAACTTTTGAACATCCTCTTACTTCTTCTTTAGTTTGGTGGTTGGGATATTGTCCTACCTTTATTCTTTGGAAAATTTGATTGGGAATAAGTCATCAAGTATATTCCAAGATTATTGGATTCTTATTAGGGTTAATTCCTAGTAGAATATTTTGGATTTAATGAAAAGAACTTTGATGGATAAGTGTTTTGTTGATGAAGGATTAACTCCTTGTAATGTTCAAATTTTGAGGAAATTAGGTTTAGGTCATTAGTTGTCTCTAGGATCAATCCTTCTAATAAGGTGAATAGAGCAAGTAAATGGTCCCCTCCTCCATTAGTTTTTTTCAAGATTAATAATGATTGTTCTTCTTGTAGCAATATAGGTGCAATAGGGATTGGTGGAGTTGGCCATGATAATTCTTATTTAGTTCACTTTCATTTCTCTTCTAATATGGGGTTTGACACTAATAACCAAAGAGAGTTTGACCCATCCTTGTGGATTTGGATAAATGCTATGAGTTGGATTGGAAGAAGATAAATTATGACATCTAGATTCCATATTTTTGGTCTCCCTTGTGAATAATGGGAGGTATCTTGAATCTTCTTTGTGATTGGCTTCTTTTCTAGAGAAGGCGTTCTTCATCTTTTTTAAAACTTTGATTTCATCTCTTTTAGAAGATAAATGCTATTGCAAACTATTTGGCCCAATGGGGTAGGTAAAAGAAAGATAATTAACTCACTTTTGATGGAAGTGTCATGAGTAGAAAAAATATCACTTAAACCAAACTTAAACCAAACTTAAGTCGTTCTCATTTCCTAGGATCAACCGAAGTTGCAAAGAAAAGAGGATACTAATTTTTCCTATGAATCAGACTCTAAGCTAGACTCAAAACATTCTGCCTTTGTTATGATCTTTGAATCCCTTTTATAGGAAGAGAGGATGAAGAGATTTTACATAAATTTTTGAGTTCCGTGGGCAGATGAAGGACATGTGGAAAGGAGACAAATAGTGTCCACATTAAAGATATTGACAAACAAGAAAGGGACCCGCATCTCGTAGTGCAGTTGCTTTACAGCCGAAAGAAAATCCGAAAAAAGGCATCTTTGATCATGAGGATGATGACTCATCTTCACACTAACGTAGTGGAGTTACAACTTTATCCACAAGGTAGCATCTTGTGTCCACTTTTCGGTAGTGGGCTTACCGAAGAAAGTCAGATCAATCAGAGGCTGATTGGGTAGGATCTAACTCTCCTCCAAAAAGGTTTGGTGATGCAGGATCAAAGTTGGAAGAATATTCGTCGGATGTACTGAAGTATCCTTGGTCGAATTCATTGTCTTCAGGTTGAGCATTAGGAATGTCTTCATCATATATAATTTCATTATGCCAATAAATATTGGTAATATGATGGACAACGAGGTCGGAACAGGAATGATCTTTTTTTATCCACCAAGGGAAGTTGTTGTGTGCCAATTTTCTAATGCAATGAGTAGGATCTTTGGAAAGATAGAATCCTTGAGGCCTAATATCTTGATGAAGTCGTTCAAGGGTAGAGCTTTGATTAGAACTGTATGGTGGAATGTTATAATCATGATCTAGTTGGAACTGGAAGATCTAGCCATGATTATGTTCCTGCATCCATAATAACTGAGAAAACCATGTTAAAATATTGGACATCCAAAGGATATCAAACATTTTCATTGTGTAAAGAATTACACATGGTTGAGGATTATGAAAACACAAAGTGTTAGCTTCTTCTTCATAGGGAATGCGATAGAAGTTAAACTTTGGAGAGGATTGCAAGGGTAACCAACTGAGAATTTGGTGTTGAATGAGATTATGCTTGGTAGTCTCACTTTGATGATGTTGCTGATGTTGAAAGCGTGACCAATTAGGTATCTGAAAAGGGTCAAGAAATTCAAGTACATTAGTGCTGGTCGAACTAACAAGGCAAATTTTAACTTTTTCTTGAAAGCCTTCTTGGGTTAGGAAGTCAACAAATATATTTTTCTTTCCTGGGATATGTTCATGTTCAAAAGTGAAAATATCAAGAAACTGAGCCCATCGGGCTAAATGGCAGCAGAGGGTTTGATCCTTAGAGGCCTTTTTGAAAAATCCTTTAAAGTGTTGTAAATATGTTCTCAACAGAAAGATTTTGTTAGCAATAAATAATTGATTTTTTTTAAAAGAATTTATCACAACAATAATTTCTTTATGGGTGCTATGATAATTCAATTGAGCTCATGTTAAAGTCCTAGAAGCATATTTGAAAATGAGCTCTTTATCCCCATGCTTCTCTTTAAGAACAACAGCCCAGTGATAATGACTGACATTTGTTTCCACTATTTTGAAACCCGAGCTTGGAAGGGCGAGTGGAGGTAGTTGTTCACAATGGGTCTTAATCTGCTGGATTTAGCAAAATGTTGTTCTATCTAGTCTGGAGCATCCTTCTTGAGTAATTGATTCAATAGGTGTCTGTCATGTGCCATGTAAGAATAAAACCTAGAGATATAATTTATTAGACCAAGAAATCGTTGTAGGGATTCCTTGTCAGCTACAATCATATCTTTGATGCGTCGGAGAATATGATCCTGAGCTTCCATCTGTCCATGAGCTAGGAGTTTGATGCCAACAAATATAATTTCTTCTTGATCAAAATGACACTTTCCAGGATTAAGAAGTAATCCATGTTCTTTACAAAGATCAAGAAATTTCTTGAGGTGTTCAAGATGGGTCTTTGGACACTGACTAAATATAAGAATATCATCAATCTATGGAATGATGAAAGTAGAGTGCTTTCGAAAGATATCATCCATATGTTTTTGAAATATTGAAGGTGCTATCTTGATACTGTTAAAATAAAGATTCAAACAGCTCCCTTCAGGTCCCTTTTGCAAATGTTCGTGTGTCGGCCTATGCATCGCCAGGTTTTTTCGGTTCTCCGACAGGTTTTGATCTTTCCCTTTGCACATTTCTCACTTCGCAACTTCAGATATCGGCTCCCCTTTCGGGCCCCGAAATGCTGCGCTGGGCGTCCACGTGTCTCACCTACGAAAATTTTTGTTTTCTGTTGCTTTGTATTCTGTTCAGGTTGCGAAAGCCTTCCACAAAAGCCAACATTCCTAAGATTGTCAGAGGGCCCCACATCTTGGTACGTGGCGGCATATCGCAGACTTTTCTTATAGAGATAAAATAAGCAGCTGCGGGCTACGAAATGCTTTCGCGGCCTTCTTCATTTATTGACGGGCCCTACCTTCTGCCAGGTGGCGACCTTTCGCAACCTTTCCAACACAGTAGGGAGCTAAACACAGCGGGCTGCTAAATGCTGCCAAGTGTCTTTCGGACTCGGTTCAGGCGGCTCTCTCCCCACTTTAGGAAAGACCTCCCCTTGGACACGTGTTGCTTCTTCGCAGTCTCTCAGCAGCAGTAGGAGGAATTCTCATTTGGGCCGTGATGGGCTGCCATGTGCCTTATACTGATCATTGAAGCAGGCGATTGGCTAGCTGAGCAATATATTGTTATCAAGTGCTGCTTGTCTTGCTTTTTCGAAGCGGTGGATGGCGCTTATCGCCTCAAAGCTTGGCTGGGGCGCCTGCCATCATTACAAAGGGCGCGCCTGCACATGAATATCCAGATGCCGCGTTGTAACTCGTTGCCATTGTAACGGCATGGGAAATCTTTTGATTCTGGCATCATTGCAGGGGATTGGGAGATCTTTTCTGTTACAGCGTTCCAAAGCGGTGGGAGTTTTCCTCTCCAGCTATATATACTCTCTCCGTCAACGAGAGAAAAGGCCAGAAATTCTAAGGGAAAAAAGGTCTAACGATAGATTAATTCAAGAGTTTTAAGAAAAAGGATATTGGTTATAGCAAGAGACACCAGGCCTCTCTTATATGTTTTATGTGCAAGAAACTTTCAGACTGTGCCAACTGTTCGGCCTTTCTATTTTTCATGTATTGATTAAACTATAAACTGTGCTTTTATTGTCTTAAGCATTTCATTTAACAGAACTTCTATATATTGAATGGAAGCTTGCTTATCTAAATCATGTCTAAATGACTCTTCTTGATGGTAAAGATGCATGCGATACTATTTTATGTCAATAAATGAATTGTTTACGCTATACCTTTAAGTCTCTGACGTTTTAGAACGTAATAACACCATTCAGGCCCCTAAATCTATGATTTATCGTGCCCATCAGCATATTTTGGCGCATCGCCTTAGATTAGACTTTGCTTCATCATATTCGTTTCCTTTTCCCTTTTCAAAAACCATTATAGAAGAAGCCGACTTCTTTAAAATCCGGAGGTCACTCAGTTTGGTGCAAAGGGGTCCCCCTTGAATTGAGTTTCCCATAAAGCACTGTTACTTCATCAATTTTTGGCATCAACAATTTGTCCCTTTTTCTGGCACGCCCGGTGGGACCTGAACTAATGAAATTGTCTTATAAAAGGGTGTATGAGCCATCGGCCTGTAACTAGATCCCAGACTGCAAATAACCCAGGTTTACTAGTACCTCCATTAGGGACAGTCCAAGCCGCAAATCAGTTAGTAACCGTTCCATTCCTGCCACCTTTTCCTCTCACCATGTTGCCGGCCGCGAACAGAAACTATGTAGCATGGGATGTCGGAAGTCCCTTGGTAGCTCCGGTGGTGCCTGCTGTTTGGGGCGCTATCTCGGTTTCGGCACTGAAAGCTCTTCCCAAATTTGCCGGGGACAACACAAAAACGCCGGTAGAACATTTGCAGGATGTAGTGGATGTATGTCTGGTACACGGTATCACAGTGCAGAATGTAGCCCTGAGGCTCCTTGTTGCATCCTTTAAAGGCAAAACTCTGGATTGGTACCGAACACTGACTCCTAATACCATTCGCACTTGGGATGACCTCGGAGATCCATTCTATGAAAGGTTCTCAAATGACGGAGATCGTTCTTCGTTATATTACCAGTTATCCATCATCAAACGAGCGCCCCAGGAGGCTTTGACGGACTTCAACGCCCGATTTCACTCAAGTTGGCAGAGGATTCCTGTAACTATCCGCCCGACTCCAGAACTGGCGTTCATGTTTTATCTGAAGTCCATTAACCCCGACATTTCTATGATGATCAAGTCTTTGGGAGGAGCCACTTTACCAGATGCATATGCCACCGCTATCAAAGCGGAGAATCACTTGATAGATTGCGGGAAATTGCCCCCTCGACCTATTGAGTCGATATTTCCTGAGATATCAAACGCAGCACAAGAGGTTGCGTCGACCAGTGTGCCAGCAACTCCCCAGTCAGCATACTCATATGCAACCGCTCCCGAAAACTTGGCTTCCACATTAGGTCCTCCCAAGAATGAAATGGGCGACCTCAAGGAGATGTTGCGGACTATGGCAAACGATATAACAACTTTCAAGCGGAACCAAGCAATGCCTCTACGGCCTGCATATCAAAACTATCAAGGTGGGCGGCCTACCTATCAGCAAAATCAATATCAAAATACACCTCGCACTAATCCACCCGCGGCGGCTACAAACCAAATGGTTCCGGTGCCTACGCCGCTGGCAGGTGCGTCGCCAAGCTCTAGTAGAGAATTAACCGCGGACAAAACAATCTTATTGATGACATCAATCCATGGTGCTTCCCTTGCAACGATGCGCATATGCCCCGAAATTGTCCGCGTGACAACTTACAACAAAGGGTAGCAAAACAACGTAGTCAAGGTATTGCGACAGAGAACGAAGAGCACATATATGCCTCAGCAATGGAGAATGCGGTCCTTACCGCGCAAATGCAGGGGATATCCTTAGAGCAAGAGTCCGATATTGTTCCTGATCATGCGCTCTTCTCATGGATGGAGGATGAGGAAATGGTGTTTGCAAATGACACGTCCACAGCTGAAACGCCGCAAGTACAGTCCGACTATAACACACGCTCAAAGAGGAGATTCACCGGTGAGCCCGTTGTTTCACTTTCGGACAACCCGCAATGCAAAGACGTTTCCAATCAAATTCCTGGCGCTTCAACCGTCTCTTTGTCTTCTCAACCACGGAAGGAAATATTATAACAAGAGAAAAGGAGCAAAAATCTCTGAGCTCCTCACCTTTCAATGTGGTGGAGAAATTGAAGAAATCATCTGCTAATGTGTCTTTATGGGACATTCTAGCTATCCTGGAACAGTAAACTATGCTACAAAAGGCGCTTCAACAAGAGATCAACTCAGCACCAATAGAGCCGTCTGCCAATACGGAGGTGGTTTATCAAATGCCACCAGCTAAGGTTCTTATAGACAAAGCGAAGGAATCCCATACGCATGGCGGAGGTAGGCAAAAACCTCAACCCTTATTCTTGACCCTCATTGTAGGGGAGAAGCTATTACACAACGCTATGATTGATTCTGGCGCTAGTATGACGGTTATGCCAAAACTGATAGCCGAAGCCCTGGGACTCAGCTACCAGCCTATGAAGAAGGGGGTGATGCAGCTGGATGGAAATAAAATTGATACCGTGGGTGTCATCAAAGCGCTTCCATTAACACTATTTTCCTGCCCAAGTATCACGGTCCCGCAAGATACAGTGATCATAGATGTTCCTCCTATGTTCGGTCTCTATCTATCCCGAGAATTTACTTCAAAGGTGGGTGGATATTTGTCTTTAGATTGGTCACATCTAATACTTAGGACCAAGCATGGTGCAAAAATGAAGATAGAATCAGAGGCTCTACATTCTGAACACGTGGCGGATGAGGCCCTGATTAATTTTGAGGCTGCACATACCTCCATCACCAAGCAGGACATGTTCAATGTTGAACTGCTAGAGGAGGAGAGGGTGAGTGGAGATAGAAATGATGAGGAAGATGCTATGTTGAGTGCACACATGAATAATGATCCTTTTGGGAATTATCATGCTACTGGATTAGGCAAATATGTAATTTATGACGAAGACCAAGTTCTTCCGAAGGTCGCCAAAGAATCCTACGATGACCAAGCAAATGAGCTGTGGACATTGTATTTTGACGGAGCAAGGAGAAAAGTTGGAGCTGGAGTAGGGATATGTCTAATATCCCCACATAATGAAAAGTTGTTGAGGTCTTTCCGATTCCAATTCGTGTGTTCAAATAACGAGGCTGAATATGAAGGGTTAGTCCAAGGCCTAAGCCTAGTGGAACGAATGGGTATCAAGCAATTGATTGTGTTCGAAGATTCAAAACTGGTAGTTAATCAGGTCCAAGGAATCTCAACAGCAAAGAATACCCGCATGAGATCCTATCGGCATCGAATCTGGGACCTTGTAGAAAGTTTTGAAGCTTTCAACATCCTAACCGTCCCCCGAATGCAGAATGGCGATGCATATTGCATGGCAGTGACGGCGTCTGCTGATCCTCAAGTCAATTTGTTTCTAATAATATTCAAGCATGAAAGTGTTGTTCACAATCCCACAACACCCCAGTTGGCAGTTTTTGAGAGCTACGAACACATCACCAAGCTATTCAAGACTTAGGGGAATTTGTTGATCATCTTCAACCAAAGATCGCCGAGGCTCACGGCGACAAATTATGTAGCTTAAGTCAAATAAACTTCCAAAAGGGTTAGTTACTCTCAAAAAAAAATTTGATTGTAATGACGCCTGAAATGATAAGTGGAAATTCGTGGCAGACAAAAGTGATTATGAAAACCTTCAGGTTTCTGACGATAGGAGCCTTTGGGTCAGAAAAGATGTCTCACAGCAAGATAGAGAGAGACTTATCAGTTTCTGTGGAAAATATGGAGTAGTGGCCTGGTCCTACGATGATCTGGAAGGTTATGATCCTGGCATCATTCAACATACCATTGAGCTACCGTGGCGAAGTTCCAACTGACAGAACAAATGGCCTACAACCCAAAGTTACCGAGGCTCTAAGAGCTAACCAAGCTCACTCAGTCACGTATTATCTTCCCAATCAAACACAGTACTTGGGTATCAAATCTGGTACCAGTCCGAAAGAAGAATGGTGATATCCGCTTATGCGTGGATTTTCGAGACCTAAATAGAGCATCTCTGAAAGACCACTATCCATTGCCTTCTATGGAATCAATCCTCCAAACTATTGTAGGATCTGAAATGTTCTCTCTGCTGGATGGCTTCTCTGGCTATAACCAGATTCGAGTTAAAGAAGAAGATCAACACAAGACTATGTTCACCACCAAATGGGGAATATTTGCATATGCTAAAATTCCTTTTGGTTTTAACTAATGCAAAGCAACTTTCCAGGGAAGGCAACGTCAGACAGCTTAACCCATCAATGTTTATCCTAATATATTTGGATGACCTTACTGTGTTCTCTAAATCTAAAGATGATCATTTCGATCATTTGGAATTGGTTTTTCAAAAGTACCAGGAGTTCGGGGTTTCCCTAAATCCAAAGAAATGTGTATTCGGAGTACCTCAAGGTAAGCTGTTAGGACATATTGTGTCTAAGGAAGGTATTTCAATTGACCCCAAAAGAGTGAGGGCTATCAAGGAGCTTCCTCTTCCTAGTCAAGAAAGGCCCGCCTTTCCTGCTAGTGAATTTCACAAGAATTTATTTCCAATTTTATGGAATGATTAGGCCACCCTAATGTCAAAAGGGATCAAATTAAGGGACAACAAGCTCTGAGGCTTTGAAAAGGCTAAGGAAGCGACTCATCGTTAATTAATCCGCATCAATGCAAAGATTTTATAATGTATGCCTTCAAGAGCAAGTCCAAAGATCGCCATTGTTCCGACTCAAAAGGATAGTGAAGGAAAGGGAGAATATCCAGCTGGCGCTCATTCCCTAACGCCAAAGGAATATGAGGTGAATTATAACTTCATCGAAAGACAGACCTTTGCAATAGTAAAAGGACTTAAAAAGTTTCATCATCTAATCTCCTGCAACAAAGTTCTGGTATATGTCGCACATTCTAGTGTGCGGGAATACATCATGGAGGGAGAGATCATAGAAAAAAGAGCTAATTGGATTACCAAGATACCAGGCGACATCGGTAACGCCCACCGACCCGCGGAGATAATAAATGACGAGGAGGTACCTGCCAAAGAGGAACAATCAGAGCTCGTCCTGATAAATGGATCTGGATTGGATGACGATTGGCTGACAAATAGAATGAACTTCATGCAAACTGGAAGGTATCTGCCAGGTCTCTCTTCCCAAAAAAGGAGGTATTACCAGCTGCAGAATTGCGGATATACGCTGATAGAAGGAATTCTTTTCAAAAGAAATTTCAATGGTGTGCTCCTGCGATGTGTTACTTCAGGGGAGGTGCAGAAGATTCTCGACGCTTTTCACAATAGCGACGAAGGTGGGCATTTCTCCGCTAAAACTACTGCCATTAAGGTCCTGCGAGCTGGATATTACTGGCCTACACTCTTCAATGATTCCTACTCTCTGGTAAGGGCTTGTAAAAAATGTCAGTTCTTCTCTGACAGAAGGAAGAACTCAGCGATGCCCCTCAAACCTATCGTGGCGTATGAACCATTTGCGCAATGGGCTCTAGACTTCATCGGAATGATCAACCCAGTTTCTAGTGCCAAACATAAGTCGATATTAACAGCTACAGACTACTTTACAAGGTGGGCGGAAGCTGTTCCCCTTAAGGAGGCAACAGAAACAGAGATTGTAGATTTCCTCAAAACACTAGTGACAAGGTTCGGCCCTCCGAAGAAAATCATTTCGGACAACGCCAAAGCATTTGTAGGTACAAAGGTATATCACTTTGCATTAAAAAATGGCATATTCCTTAAAAAATCATCAAACTATTATCCACAGGGAAATGGCCTAGCCAAGTCGACAAATAAAAGTTTGGTCCAACTCCTTAAAAAGGTCAGCTCAGAACACCAGAGGGAATGGCATAAAAATCTCTGAAAGGCGCTCTAGGCCAACCGCATAACTCCTAAGCAAGTCCTCAATACTTCGCCCTATGAGCTGGTATATGGGAAGGAGGCATTGTTACCTATCTCTATGGAGACCCTAGCAATACAGTTGTTGAAATCTCTTGAGATAGAACAAAATGATGCCATGGAGGTTCGGCTTGCCGAACTACTGGAAGTACAAGAAAAAAGGGAGAACTCCCTAATAGCAATGACAAGCCATCAACAGGTGGTCAAATGATGGTTTGACAAGAAGGCTTCTGACCAGGGCCTAAAAAATGGAGAATTAGTGCTAAAATATGATAGCAGGGCTGCAAAGCCAGGTCAGCATGGTAAGTTTGACAGCCTATGGGAGGGACCCTTCAAAATTATTCGGTGCATGCAACACAATGCTTTTGAGCTGAAAAATATGGAACAAGAGCCGCTAGGAATCCTGGTTAATGGGATTCACCTTAAATTGTTCCATTAAGCATTAAGCCCTACCTTGTACAGTTGTAAATAACGCTTTTATTTTCCTTTCATGTTTTTGGCTTGTTCTTTTGCTAAATCGGTGGTCTTTCTACGTATTTACTCATCAAAGGTGGTGGATAAAACACCAAGGATGATTTACACAAAATGCACTCATACGTGGAGAAAAAACATACAAGATTTGCAAACCCAGAAAATTAAACACAGAAGCAAAAATGAGCATAGTTTTCTTTAAAAAAGAGATGTATATACTTATATATATATGTTCCTGAGTTACAAAATGGCATGGATGCCAATTTTCAAAATATACAAGTATCAGAGTATATATATATATGATGGCCTTTTATCAGGCTTATCTAGAACAGGTGAGTTACATCATCAGGCAGCAAGGCAAGGGGGTCATCTATCCGCAGGAATGGCTGGCAGCAACCGACGCATTTACTGCAGTGTCTACTTCTTCCTCGTCCACGGGCTCCTTGACAGCACTGGCAGCATCATTCAACACAGCCATCGTCGGTGGTGGATACACCAGGTCCCTGAAGTCAATATACCATTCTACATCATAGAAGGGTATCACGTTGTAGCTCCTGAACAGGAAGTGTAGGGCTTGAGTAACCCTTTGCTGGTGCTAGCCATGGGTCTATAGGCAGAATCCGCTCAGGAATGGAAGTCAAATGACAACAGCTCTTTCTTCGATAAAGCGACGTAGGTCACTAGCTGTTGGCAGGCCTATCCTAAACGTAGCATGTGTAACAACCTTGCCAAGCCCATTCAGGTACTTCTTCGGAAAGATTTCTTTGACCAGCTTCAAGATAAGCAGCCGAGGAACACAAATGTCCAGCATGGACGCTACAAAGTGCGAGCACACGTCGGTGTTCACCTGATACTTATCTTCATATTCAACATAGTCCTTGCCTAGAACCCACTTAATGGCTACTAGAACCAGCGAGTGCTTGTTCTTCGTCATTCTTTTGAGCCTTCTAGTGGAGATCTCACCTACAAACGCCATCTGTGATTTGAACGAGGTTAGGTGAATAGGGGTATCCATCTCTCCTAACACTATCCCTAAGTCTGCTAAGTAATGTTGAAATCTGCTCACCACCTAAGCTATGAAAAGACTTGCTTAGCAGTCTTCTACTGGCCTATCACTTCTTAAACGCTGAGTATGTTTGCTTGCTATCTACTGGGCTATTTATAGAAAAGTTGACAGGACATATGCCAATCCGCCTATAAGAAACGTGATGTATACTGGCTGTAATCTCGAAGGTCGAGTCTGCGTTTGCTCACATTTTTTGCCGATACATGCACGATAGCACGGCTCAAGGCGTGATTAATTAAATGAAGTTAATTAATTAAGTTTTAAAAAGGTGGCACTTGTTGGTGAAGGGACGTATGGCTGTATGCTATGGTGTCAAATCTCAAATGCATCCCAGAGCCCAAGGCGATACTTGTATCTCTTCAGGGCGTGATCGTTTGCTTGGCGTAATCATTCCGGCCAGGATATTAATTATCGGTATATGCTAACGCAAGAGGAGAGGGCCAGTTGTAAGCTCAATTTCCAAGGAGATCAGGGTGTATCACACAATCACCCCAATATGATGATGAAATCTGGCCGTCTCGAAATAGCAATCAATTCATCTAGCACGAGTTTCCAGATCACCGGTACATGCTGAATTAAATGCAAAAGGCTTGCTTTCGCCTACCACCTTAGGAAGTTGCTATTATTGTATGAAGCAACGTAGTATTTCAAAGTCTCTTTTACAACGCAAAGAAGGTGCGAAGTGTTTTATGTCTGTGTATCCAGTGCAAGCGTATTCGCAGGCCAGGAAGCTTACAAGTTCTGCAGCGAAAAGAAAAATGTTAGAATCTTCAGCTCAACTGGTGCAGGAGGAGATTAGCCAGGAACTGTATACGACCATTCATTCTTCGAACGAGGTATATGTGTATGATGATGTAGCATATGCCACTCCTGGTATACCCGCGAAGATGAGAAGAGCCAACACAGAGGAGCTGGAAAAACCCAAAGAATGGAGTAGCCTGAAAAAGGTTAGAGAAAAGTGGGTTAATATCTACGACCCGAAGCTTGCTAAGAACCCTAAATCTCTCAGGGAGGTGGCTTGTGCAAGGTTATTGGCACCAAGGGCAGACCAAGCCACGGCAAGTAGAGTCTGGCTTAGCGGGCTTCCATAATATATGATCCCGTTGGTGCACTTTTGCCTGGAGGTGGTCGACGCGGCTTTTTAGCACTATAATCGACATACCCATTGCATTGAAAGTTGCAATTTAAGGGTTCAGATCAGCCCAGAAGCCATCTGGCATATGTTATGTATCCCTGACCCAAGCAGAAGAAAGGAGAATATCGAGCATTTCCGCTCAAGCAAGGGGGAAAAATATGGAAAATGATGAAAACTGGCTCCGATTTCTTGTTAGAAGAGACTAATAAGAAAGGTGTTGTGTCCGCTAAGGCATCGAGTATTCCATTATCGCGTGGTTCATTCCGCGATGACCTCCAGGACCCCATATCCATGCTGGCATTTGTTTGCATCCAAGATTCTGATGAGAAGATCGAGGCTTTTCAGCTGGGTCCCGCAATGCAGTTTCGCAAGCAGCATGAGCTTTTCTGGTATGATTTTGCTCAGTTCATGGTTGAAGAAATGATACAGCAAATAGAGAATTATCAGGCAGAAAAAAAATTTAGATTTCTTTCCTACCTGGTCCACATGTTCCTGCATCACAATCCGGATTTCTTCGCCCGATTCCTTCCGCTATCAATTTTTGATGAGCAGAACAAAAGAAAGCCGGTGTCTACATGGACACCTTTTCTTTCCGCATCATATGACTATTATGCCTTCGCGAACTATTTCATAGCCTCGGTTTTGAATGATTTGATCGGAGAAGGTGATATCATCCGGCTTAACACTGAGCAGACTGAATTTCTGCAAAGCTACACCCCTGCCTGTGACTGGTTCTTAGGCAAGGATTTCACAATCCTTCGAATGCGGGGTTTTATTGGTAAGCCTTTTCTGCTCCCGACTTGTGTCACCGATAGAGTGCTTGTGCTGGAGGTTTTCTGACAGGTGTGTATCATCGATTTCATGTTCTGTAGCTGTGAAAGTGTCAAGAGGAAGGGATTCTTCACTTGCCCGAAGAGTTTTAAGTCGGTAATGCTAGTTAAAAAATAAGCACACAAGTTGCTAGGGGAGAAGCTGGCACAGCTAGGGTTGGTACTGGTAAATGATAAATGGGATTACAACCCTTTCAACGACCTGCCAGAGCCACATATGAAGGTTACCCATGTTCCCAATTCACCGGTAACGCAGCCGCAATAGCGACCCAGAAAGAGACTCCGTGATTTTCGTTTGACCAGTTAATAAATCCCTATGCGTTGTGACACTAGCTCCATGGCACAAGTTTTACTTTCTAGTGGTCGTGGCCAGGGACAACCTTCCGATAGAGCGCACCATGTATAACAAGTTGAAGGTGGGCGAGGAATGGAGTGATGAAAAAATAAAGGCTTTCTGAAAATATCGCCAAGAAATAGCGCAGTTGAAGGCTCCTTATAATCAGGTAAAGGACGACCAGGAATTTGAAAGATGGTGGGATGAAGGTCATCCCAGCCCGATCTCTAGCGCTGACAGGAGTGAGGAAGTGAAGGGATCCGAGGAGCAGGAAGAAGAAACGGCGGTATCATCCTCTTATGCGCAAGGAGGCAATGCCTCCGAGCATGCCGCCTATGTGGGCACTAATGTGCACTTTAATATATCAAGAGGCTCGCTGCACATGGTGGGCTTCAAACCTGCCAGTTAACGTCGCCAGGATCCGGACCACGGTTAGTGAGGTCCGGCTTAAAACAGACAGGTGGTGCAAAGCATTCTGACGGCCATTATGAACCTTACTCAGATAAAAGCCCGCCGGCCAAATGCCGAAGTTTGTAGGCGAATACGACCATCCTGGCAGCCACCACCATTCACCGTACATTTCGCCTCTTCCTTCTTACATCTCAATCTTTTCAGATTCGGCCCGCTGGCCACTTCTTTCTGCTATCCGAGGCTTCCACCTCTCTCGCTTCGTCCAAATTTTATTCTACTGATTTGCCCAAGATTCATAGGTCTAATTACTCCTCCGAGCATGCTTACGCCTTCTGCTGCCGCTCAGACTTTCCTCACCTCGCTTTCGAAAAATGTTCCCCCTGTCGGCCCTCACTCTTTTTCTGCCATGCTCACTGATCCGTTTCCATTACAACAAGCCGATACCCAGTCAGCAACTATTCTCCCCGGGCCAATGAGCCTTACGACTGAATCTCCAATTCAGCCGCTACAAATGTCTAGCCCCGCTGATAGCTCTCAGGCCAAGCTATGGAACGTACCGCACTTTTGTCCACAAACGATCACTCTCCAAAATAAGCAGATGCGTGCGCCTATGAAAATTACCTACCCCTATGCTCTGCCCTCGGGTGTCCCTTTCGCAGGTGGGCTGGTTTCATCACCAGCTGAGTTCATAGCATAGATATTTTTTGGAAAGGAAGTGCGTGCAAATAGAATGAGGCGACGCAAGGCGAAGGATGACAATGCCCCTACCGAACCGAGAGTACAAGCTTCGTATAATGAGGCCCGGCAAGAATTAAAATTTGCAACTATGTACCCAAGGATAAACAAGCCTCAGGGAGAAATGCAACCCGAGGACTATGAAATCTATGCTGTCGGGCTTGACATGAAGGTAGCCCGGCCGCAAGATAAAGTCGAAATCATGGAGGAGACACAACGGGTGGTCACTTCCGACTTCCTAAAAATCGGTCGCCAGTTAAAGAAGAAGGACGAGCAGCTTAGGGCAGCCAAGGAAAGGGTGAGCTTTCTAGAGGCAAAAGAAAAATCCTTAGAAGCAGATATCGCCCGAATGACTGAGAGGGTGCTAACAGCAGAAAATGAGAGAAACAGACTTCAGGATGAAATTGCGAAGACCCAGGTTCCTGACCCTGGCCTAGTAAAAGAATTGCAGAGTCAAAACCTAGCAGCGCAGCAGAACCTGCGGTCGATGGAGGAGGAGTTTGAACGCTTCCGCCTTGAATACAGTCAGAAGATGGCAGAAAAGGGTGAGGAGTTGGAGCGCCTACAAGAGCAGTATCAGCAAAGGGTACGGGAGAAAGAGGTCGAGTTCAAAAGCCTGAAGATTAAGCTAGAAGAGGAGCTCCGAGAGATGAAGACTAAGCTAGAAGAAGAGCTCCGAGAGAAAAAGGCTTCTCTGGAAGAGCAATCGGCTAACCACTCGCGAGCTGAAAAAACTTGGAATAAAGAAATGAACAGCTATGCGGAGCAGTTGGCGTCCGAGAAAAAGAAGAAGGCTGAATTAGCTGAGGCCCTTATTTCAAGGGAAATGGAAATTTCTTCGCTTAAAGCCTCTGGGTTACCTACCCCTGTCCAACCTGATGTCATTCCACTAGTTAGGCAATTATACATTTCTCACTGGGAGAAGGTCAAGACCTTCTGTCTAACTCTGCAGCCTACTCTCTGATTCATAGACAAGGCATCAAGACTCAATCAGGAGGCCCATGACACAATGGAGCAATTCCTGTGTTTCATCCTGGAAAAAGTTCCTGAGGCAAGGGACTTGCTAAATAAGCTATACTCTGTCACGGATGAAATTCTTGCTGAGGCGGGCATCGAGGATTGGGACATTGCTGCTCAAGTTGCCAATAAATTCATCCATTGTCATTCCGCTTTCCAGCGCACTAAGGCAGCGGCGGCTTTTCTGAGCAAGGCTCTTGACGGCATACGGAGAGGTTTTTTTGAGTTAGGCAAGCTGGGATTGCCATCCCCCTTTCTTGAGGATGGCTCCATTGCCACAACTACTCAGATCGCGGAGGCTATTGAACAGAAAGAGAACGACCCGGAAGCATTCAGGGAATTCAGCACCCCCCCAACGGCAACCGACATTGAGGCAATCATTCATCCACTCTCTCAGCTGCTTTTCCATATCCAAGCAGGCGTCGACCTACCTGAGGTGATGCCTCACAAGGAAGCTATTGATCTTCGCGGGGCACAAGAGAATTTGCGCAGCATGGCAAAGCCGTCCGAAAGTGAATGGTCGCCTTCTGGTACGCTTTTAAACTCGATACCATTAGCCCAATGGATAAGGCTTTGGTCTGCAGAACTAGAGAGTTTTTGGGTTCTCCATTCCTTATCTGAAACTCCCTTGATAAGTTGCCAAAAGCTATTAAAATAAAAATTCAAACAGCTCCCTTCGGGTCCCTTTTGCAAATGTTCGTGTGTTGGCCTATGCATCCTTAAGTTTATTAGGTTCTCAAACTGAGGTTTGATCTTTCACTTTGCACATTTCTCCTTAGCGAAACTTGAGGATGCTCGGCTCCTTTTGGAATTTGCAAAAGTATAACATTTGGAGTGTCCACGTGTCACCGCCCTCTGAAAATTTTTTGTTTTACGTTGCTGTATTACGTTAGTTCGCGAAAGGCCTTCACAAAAGCTAGCATTCCTAAGATTGTCGAGGGGCCCACATCTTGGTATGTGGCGGCATATCGCTGAGACTTTTCTTATAGAATAAAATAAGTAGGCTGGCGGCTGCGAGGCTGCTTTCCGGCAGCTGCTTTGGCGCATTACGCTACGCGAGGTGGCGACCTTTTCGCGGCCTTTCCAACTATAGCGAGGCTAAACCTGGCCCGAGAACGGCAATTGCTAAAGCGTCTTCGAACTTTGATTCGATGGCTCTCTCTCCCACTTTGGAAAGACCTCCCCTTGGACATGTATGCGGCTTCTTAGCGATCTCTTAATGATAGGAGGAATTCCTCATTAAGACGCGACGGGCTGCCACGTGCCTTATACTGATCATTGAAGCAGGCGATCGGCTAGCTGAGCAATATATTGTTATCAAGTGCTGCTCGTCTTGCTTTTTCGAAGCGGTGGATGGTGCTTGTCGCCTCGAAGCTTGGCTGGGGCCCCTGCCATCATTACAAAGGGCGCGCCTGCACATGAATATTCAGATGTCGTGTTGTAACTCGTTGCCATTGTAACGGCATGGGAAATCTTTTGATTCTGGCATCATTGCAGGGGATTGGGAGATCTTTTCTGTTACAGCATTCCAAGGCGGTGGGAGTTTTCCTCTCCAGCTATATATACTCTCTCCGTCAACGAGAGAGTGGTCCGAAATTCCAAGGGAAAAAAAGGTCCAACGATAGATTGATCCAAGAGTTTTTAAGAAAAAGGATACTGGTTATAGCAAGAGACACCAGGCCTCTCTTATATGTTTTATGTGCAAGAAACTTTCAGACTGTGCCAACTGTTCGGCCTTTCTGTTTTTCATGTATTGATTAAACTATAAACTGTGCTTTTATTGTCTTAAGCATTTCATTTAACAGAACTTCTATATATTGAATGCAAGCTTGCTTATCTAAATCATGTCTAAATGACTCTTCTTGATGGTAAGGATGCATGCGATACTATTTTATGTCAATAAATGAATTGTTTACGCTATACCTTTAAGTCTCTGACGTTTTAGAACATAATAACACCATTCAGGCCCCTAAATCTATGATTTATCATGCCCATCAGCATATTTTGGTGCATCGCCTTAGATTAGACTTTGCTTCATCATATCTGTTTCCTTTTCCCTTTTCAAAACCATTATAGAAGAAGTCGGCTTTTAAAATCCGTCCAGAGGTGGTCACTCGGGCTTTGGTAAAGGGTCCCTTTGAACCTAGTTTCATAAGGCAATCAAGTACTGCCATTTTTTACACAACATATACTTTTAATGAATCTCTTTGACTATATCAACATTTTGTAATTCCATTTTCAGTCAAATTTTCAAAGGTAGGGGGACATTGTAATTCCAACCTATAACTCATCTCATCGTTTAGGTTATCAATGAAAATATCTATCTTTTCCTTTTCGGGCATGGGACAAGAATACCTTGTGAACAATCTCCTCCATTTTTGCAAGAAAATGAGGAAGGACTCACCCTTTTTCTGTTTCAAGTTGCAAAGGTCTTTTAGGGTGATATCATGTTGGATATTGTAAGAGTATTGAGTGAGAAATCTATTGAAAAACTCTTCAAATGTGTTGATGGGGGGTGTAATCCTTGAAAACCATTCAAGGCATGTCCCTCCTAGACTTCATGGAAATAGTCTCATCAAATAAGTTTCCTCATGCAAAAATTCTAGACTCATAGTTTGAAGTTCCCTTACGTGATCTAATGGATCAGTTGTACCATTGTATTTATCATACTTTGGAAATTCACTATGTTTAGGGAAATGGATCATGTTGATGGATGGATTAAAGGGATAAGGAAAAATGTCCTTGATCAAGTATTATTTCGAAGTGCCCCTTTGCATATCTAGAAATTTTTTTTGAAGGTTTTTCATTTGGTGAGTTAAAGTAACCATTTGTTCTATTTTCTTTTCAGGATTTTGGAGAGGTGCTTTTAAGATGTTGATGTCAAAGTCAGGGGGAAGTTTGAATCCTTGATTGGATAACATTAATAGGTATTTTTCCCCATCTCTTTCAAAAATATTTTCCAAAAGCTTATGGAAATTGGGGTCTTGTACCACTTTTCGAATATCCTCATTGTTTATTTCTTCCCCTTAAGTGTTGTTGAGTCTAGGAATAGGGATTTCTTCTACATCATCCATGTTGCTAGGGATCTCACTATTTTGAGGTTCAATGTTGGGATTTTTGATGTTGAAAGCTTCACTACTCGGACTTCCTATGTTTTCCATTTCAAAGTTGGGTGTTCCAAGTTCCTTGTCATTGAGTCTCCTCTTTTGTGATCTTGTTTGGACGAGCATACAAGTGTTATGATTTAGACTAAGCTTTGATCTAAGTTTGAAATAGTGCCAAGGATTAAAAGTAAGTCAAATAGAATGACAAATTCTATTGATTAGACTAAGTTTTATTTGATTGCATGGCATAGTTTCATGATTAAAGGATGAAAAATCCTAAAGATGAAACTAAGTTGTACAAGCAAAGATGTGATCGATATTGATGATTTAGGCACCTTGAAATGTTTAGATCTAGGTTTAGTTTGAAAAGTTCCACTTGTATAGGTCTGTTTCGACAATGTTTAGACTTCTAAGGTATCTAAGGAATGATCTTGGACTCAAAGTTTTGACTCAAGAGACATAATTAAGGTACTCAAAAATGTTGGAAAAGTCTTGGATTTTGACAATAATACATCATGTATAACTGTAGATTATTTTTGCAATCTATCTTGTAAAAATTGAAGGTTAACCTTTCTCTAAAGTTGTAAAGCATAGAAAAATGACTTTGATGTTGTTTTGGACTAAGAGGTTTGATCTTTGGTTTTCTAATCTTGACCTTTCATGAAATCATCATGTAAACTACATATTCTAACTCTGGTTTGCCTAAGTGTTGGAAGGATTGATTTTCTAAAGATGGATGGACCTAAGTTACTGACTTGTCTACCTTAATGAATCTAGTTCTGAATCATGGTTTTCACTTTCAAAATGTAACATTTTTTATGGTGTTTTGTTTGAGTTTCATTTTGAAGACACATAAAGAAGAATATACACTCCTAAGGTTGTGTAAGACTGTATTATTTTAGATTCCACATGGATTTTACCCCAACCACACTATCTTCAGTGGATGAATTTAGAAGCTTGGCTACATAGGCTCCCCCTTACAATGCACTATCTTCTCAGGCCAACCAAGCCTCCAATCGCCATGAAAATCCCATGGTGAACATATCACCTCTACTAAAAACTGCGAGAATGTGGATGCCTTCACAATGACCATTGCTACACCAAAGAATAGATAAAGGATTTTTCCAAATCTACAACAAGGGTTTTAATGTGGGAATTTTTTTCTTGCAGGATAATCCATACAGTGAGAGTCCCTTTCAATCCATCTGGTCAAAATTATCCTCATGATACTTGAACTTTCCTCAATTATCCACATTTACATCCCAGGTGGAAGTTGCTTGGCTTTAGCGTGTTACCGGTTGGGTCGTTCCCTTGGATGATTACTTTTTCCCACAAGGCAGGCCCTCTAGGATAAACAAAAGCAAGCAAGTATACCCATATTTCTATCAATCTTTATTTCGTATGAATAAAGAGAGAACTCATGCCATATACTTGACTTACACTCACACATAAACAAGAATGGGTCTAGCTTTTTGGATCACCCAGTTAAGGGGAGAGCATATGCCTACCATCCATTACATACAAAAGACATGGTGTTCATTAATCCATTATTTAAGCTATGTTCCTAACTTAACCAAAAGGAAACATGATGTTCATTATCCCTTTACTTAAGCTACATTCCTAGCTTAACCAAAGGAAACAAGTAAATAACGTCCAACCCTTGCATTATGTTAGTAGTTTATGTTTTGAGTCTTTGAAAATGAATCTAGGAAAACTGCAAACACACAACACAAAATGCGAGTTTCTAATTTTAGTGACAAACTATAAGAGGCACCATAATAGAGACAAGAGCCAAAACTCCAAAAATAGTGCAGAATGGTCTCAAAACACGTGAAAATGGTCTCTAAACTGCTTACAAGAGGCGCCAAAACTCTAAAAGTGGCCCAGAATGATCTCAGAATAGGTGAAAATAGTCTTAGAACAACTTGCAAGAGGCGCCAAGACTCTAACAAAGAGGCACCAAAATAGGTGGCAAAGGCACCAAAACTCTAAATTGGCCTAGAATAATCCTGAAATAGGGGAAAACAGTCTTAGAACAGCTTGCAAGAGGCACCAAAATAGGTACAAGATGTGCCAAAACTCTCAGAACAAGACAAAATGGTCTCAAAACAGCTAAAAATGGTCTCTACATTGGTTGCAAGAGGTGCCAAAACTGTAGAAATAGCCCAAAAATGCCTCCAAACTGATGCAAAACATTCCCATGTCATAATCGTTGAACCTAAAATCATGAAATCATCAAAAAAATTAGCAATAAGTGAGGCAAAGGCCCCATGGTGGGTGCCATTTTGTGCATGTGTCGAATGTGGAGAGATATTCTAATGTAAACACAAACCTTAATGAGACGGTTTACATTCAAAGTTTGAAGCAAGTAAAACTACTCTATTCGTAATACAATAAAATCTTTCAAATAGGTATCATTGTCCTCTATTTCTAGGGATTTATTAAACCATTTGGCCCTCAAATTTCTATGGGCACAAAGGTTGTTAAAATGACTACATAGAAAATGGGATTTGATGCTTAATATGCAAGCTAAGATGATTTCTATGTGCAAATGTGTGCTGGAATGATTAGTGGTATGCTTCTAAATGAAACAAAATGATGGAAAGGATAATGGATGCAACAATAAATGAAGGATGATGTTGATGATAGATGAAGAAGTGGAGATGAGTGAGATGATATGAAACTGAAATGAACTATCCATGATTATACATATGCTCAAATGCAAACATAAAACAAACTAACCTAAAATGTAACTATGATGCAGTGAGGATGATAAAATGTAACTATGAAGCAATTAATTAATCTAAGATGAGAATGCAAAGTAACACATGATATGAAAACTAAGTATAAGACTCCATGAAAGCTCCAAGCTCCTACAAAAAACCTGCATGGTAACAATACTCAAAGTGTGGATGAAAAATGGCATTATAACACTATTCCAATTTGTATCTCAAAATAGCATTATAACATTACTCAAAAGGTGGATGATAAATGCTAGGGCAAGAGGGTGTATTTATAGGGTTTCTCAAGCATTTTGTGAGGTGGCACCCATCAATGGTCTAGATTCAAAGGAGAAATGATAGACGGTGGAGATGAAAGGAATTAGAATGTTGGCCCCTTGACCAAGGACAACATGCCATGTGTGTGGAGAGAATCCCTTGACCAATTGGAAGCATGCCAAATGTATGGGATTCCCAAGTGTGTGAAACAAAGACCCATGTGCTCCAAATTTATTGGAAGTGTGGGGGAATAAAGCCATGTGCTTTTTCTCATTGTTGCAAATGTGTGTGAGGATAATTCTAATTAATAATTAGGCTTATTTATTTTCATGCAACCTTCATAAGGTGGCACACAAAAAGTTGTAGAAATGTGCTCTAATTCTTAATCAAGATTACGGAAGGTTAATTAAGTAAACACATTTAGGGTATTTTGTTTATTTAATTATTTAGAAGAATGTGATTAGAAGAATTAAAAGGAAAGTGAACAATATAAATAAAGTAAAACCTTATTTATATGTAGTTGAAGCATTAATCAAATAGGTTGTATTTAATTAATTGAATATGATGACCATTTTCTGGTGTATACAATATAATATAATATACATTATATTAAATATTAAATATTTGAAAAAAACAAATTTAAATAAGGTCGGACCCAACCATTTTATGAAAAAGCCTATAAATGAGGAAGAAAATATTTGTTTCCTATTTTATAAGTAGAATTTAAGAAACCCAAGAGCTATTTTAACATTATAATATTATATATTATATTATACTATACTATATTATAATATTATATATTATATTATACTATATTATAATATTATATATTATATGATACTATATTATAATATTATATATTATATCATATTTTATTATAATATATATAATATAATATCAATATGATATAACATAACATAATATTATAAAATTATATTATATTATATATATTATATTATAAATAATATAATATATATTATATAATTAAATTTATTATATTAAAATTAATATAATACATATTATATAATAATATGTATTATATTAAAATTAATATAATATATATTATATTATATTAAATATTAAATTTTTGAAAAAACCAAATTTAAATGTGATCGAACCTGACCATTTTATTAAAAAACCTATAAATAAGAAAACTGATATCCGTTATAGACGAATCCATTTCCTGTTTTAAAAGAAAAATTAAAAAAACCTGAGCTATTTTAACATTATAATATTATATATTATATTGTAATATAATATAATATAATATAGTATAATATAATATTATATTATATCATATTGATATTATATTATATTATATTATATTATATATATTATATTATATATAATATATATTATATATTATATTATATATAATATATATTATATATTATATTAAATATTTGAAAAAATCAAATTTAAATAAGTTCGGACCTGACCATTTTATGAAAAGCCTATAAATAAGGAAACAGATATCCATTTCCTGTTTTATAAGCATAATTTTGAAAACCCGAGAGCTATTTTTTACATTGTTTTGGCACTGGGTTTGGTGTTAGTGACTCAGATATCGATCTGGGAGAGCTCAAATTCCCACAAAATTCATCAAATTTGTAAGTTATGGTTGATTTTTTCAATTTTTATTGAATTTAAATTTATTTTGCAATTTTTTTTAATTTTAGTGAAAAATAGGGTATATTTGATAGATTTTTTATTAAATTAAAACCATTATTAATTTTGATTTATTTTATTATCAATTAACAAGTTTGAAATGGATCAAAATGAAAACCCTAACCTCACACAAAATGAAAACCCTGATCCCGCACAAAATGAGAACCCTAATCCTATAGAAAATAAAAACCCTCCAAATCCAACAATACATGAGTGTATTCACAAAAAAATAGATCAATTAAGAAAAGTGTGTAAAATCTATGAGACACTTGATGAACTATCAGACATGAAACTACCTTGGAAGCAATCATTTTAAATGTTGAAACTTTGACAACTTAGCATAATAGATTTGCACAATGGCGAGAGGAGCAAAGACTATTTTATGCTGATGTATTGTCATATGATGAGGTGAAGGCTCTTGATATTGAGAAAGCTCAATTAGCTCAATTATTCATTGATCATAGAACTGGACAACGTGTTAATGTGTGAAAACAAAAATTTTCAATTAAATGGTGCACCCATAGAGGCATACTAGAAAAATTTTGGAGATGTTGGTGGATGGTTTTTGATAAACCACCCAACAACAATCTTGATGTTCCTCAATATTTTCTTCAAAAATTATATGCTAAGTTTGTGCTAGGGAAACATGTCAATTAATTTGACATGTGGTATTTCTAGGGTGTTGGTAGAAGGATGCCACAGGATAGACCTAGGGCACGCCGAGTCACCCTAGTTCATCCTCCTACACCTATTTATGCTCCGACTCCACTACCCTACTCTGAGATTGTTGTAGATGCAGGGACTTTGAGCATTCATGCATTGCATTCGTTGAGTGATCATTTAGTCATTTAGAGCCATCATCTTGCACAACCATTTGACAGTGCATCCCACCACGGTGGTTTTGCACCTAATACATCTGAGCATGATGGTGGTGCACCTACTGCAGTAGCTCACACTGGTACACAGCAATTAGTTTCCATTGGTAGACCATCCTGTTTGGGACATATTTGTGTGCCTCATTGTTGCATGACATGCAACAATTTATGTTTAGGTCCTCTCTGACAGTCCACTAAGGCTCCCATGGACACATCCGACTTTACAGTTCATGATATGCCAGATGCAAGAGTTGATAGAGCATGGGGTGGACCATTTGCAGGAGAGACATTGACTACCAGGGATGATATGGGAGGACCGGTAAGTTTTAAAGCAATTTCATAGTGTGTTTTATGTAAATTATTTCATAGTTTATGAAATATATTTGTACTAATATTTATTTATGTGTTGGAATCTTTAACAGTTGTTGTTAGAGGAGTAGATGTCAGAAGTGCAGCAGGCTACACATACTTCTATTTCATTTTCCTTAGAGAATTAGTACATGGTAAATTATTTGAATTTTTATTTTAGATGTTAATCTTTGAAATCTATTATGTTTAAATACATATTTAAGTATATTGATAGTCTAATGTAATATTGTCTTTTTATGTAGCATCCCAATTCTTATACAACCTTATTGAATGGGTCTAACACATTGGATGAACTTGTACAATAGGAATATATATTTTTTATTCTCGAAATTATAATTATATGTGTATATGCTTTACATTCTTGTCAATTTTTATGTAGGGAACCATCTCAGTTGATCCATCCACTATGAACCCATCTAGTGTCATCGCATCACAACAAGTATGTGTTTATTTTACTTTGTAGATCATTAAATTTTAGATAGGAGTAGATATGTGATTAGTAGATATGATTGTTTGTCAACAATATGTTAATTTGTATCATTTCTATTTTATCTATTAAATAGTCCTTTTTTCGACTCAACATTGTGAGGAGTGAGAGACCATTACTTTATATGAGGACTCTTGATCATCCTAAGGGACAATCATATGCAAAATGTCTTGCAGAGAAGAGAGCAAGATTTAAGGTAAACAAGAATTGCATTATTGATATAATATAGTACATGTATACTGATTTTGATGTTAAATTTGTAATTTATAAATGATAGTATGTAAGTTTCTATTTACTAGTCTATCTTGTCAACCATTCACATTATCTAATTTTTGGTTTGAAATGTTATTGTGCAGGAAAATTCAGAATAGCTAACTTCTTCGAGGAGGCTTGATTTTGATGGTCCAACACAGGATTAGGATATGATATATATTGACATGTACTTAGGGTTTGGTAGATCTTGAGATGGCATATATGCCACAATTTGTAAAAGTTATTGTAAAAGTTGTTCTAAGTAGGCATATGCCAAATTTGTATATGCACAAACATAATTATTCTAGAGTTTGATATATAAGAATTGATATTTGATCTAATTTGTTCCTCATGTGCATGTATTTCTACTTTGAATTTTCAAAATGGAATGTACAATTATCTTAAAATTGTTTAAAGTTATGATTGATAATGTATTTTATAGATTAACAAAATAACATTTGAATAGAACTTATGAATTACAATTGTTAATCCATCTATTTCTTTGAGGAGATTTTTCAAACAATGAATTTCCAAGTTTCTATCGTACCACATCTTTCATACATGTCTACCAATAAATTTTTATCAAACACTCATTTTGAGAATAGCCATGATTTCAAGCTTTGTTGAATTAATTTACATTTGACATTATTTTGTTTTTTAAACTTGTGTAATGAAGTGTGCAACTAATTTTTATTTCAAAAGAAGTTAAAATTAATGAAAATTGGATACAACTTAATGAAATGCATTTCATATTATGGTGTTCATTCTAAAGTAATATAATCATATTGATAAATATCAATGTCACTTAATGTTCATTGAAACATAATAACATGTAAAAGGTATAAAATCATCTTGAGTAAGAATCAATATCTTCACAAAATCAACTCAAACCCACAAAAAAAAAGGTTGTGAGAGACACCCATTACCCTTCTCTTTAACATATCTCAAAACCTAATGTGCTTGTTTTGGAACAACTCCACTGAAATTGAACTATTACACTGAATAGGGATCCAATTAGCCCAAATTTGCAAAACAACTCCTCTTTAAAATTGTTTCCCCTCCAAGATTCCTTTGGATAGTATCTCACTAGGCTATAAACATCCAAATTCCACAACTATCATCCTTGTAAACGCCATCTAAGTCACTCAATCATGAAACCCTCATTTTGCCTAGATTATAAGGGGTTTATTGAAAGTATAAATTTCCACACTTATCTCACTCAAAAAACACCTCAAACATTTTTATAGAAGTCTTCATATGCTTAATACACCTTTATAAATTTGTGCCTGAACAAATTTTAATCACTAACACCCTTAAACCTCCCAATTTCACTCAAAAAGCACACTTTTCACATCTAGGACATCATGCCCAAACCTCGATTGACCTCCCCTACTCTCCCAAGCCCTTCTAACATCTAATTCCTACCTAATTGGGCCATTCCACCAAGCCATGACAAATACAATAGATGGAATGGCCAATTATTTCATTTTCAAGTCTTCAAAACCCTTAAACTGGTCACACAGACTCGTTAACAGTAATTTTCCTCAAAGATGCTTTAAACTAAATGAAAATATAAAATATTGGACACAAATTGAAGTTACAACAATCCTCCACCAAATCCCACCACTTTTAGAGCAATAAATTCTTGTACGGGCAAGTACAGTGCCTTAAATCTATAGATTATAATGCAAAACACAAAAAATTCTGAGAAAACAGTGATTTTAGTATTCAAAATTCAAATTCTCAAT
>VDFB02082910.1:0-32791 GCA_007258455.2 Sequoia sempervirens
AATTTACATGTCCCATTCTCTCATGCCATAAACAACTTTGATTGACTTGAGATACAAGGCATTGACCATCAACTCCCTTAAGTTGATAGATTTTTCCATGAGTTCTCCTTCCAGTAGTAACCATATTTCCATTTTTGAATCCTTTTTTTATTTCACAGGTATTATTCTGAAACACAAGTTTAAAACCATTGCTACACATCTTTCTAACCCTCAAAAGGTTATGCCTCAAACTCTTCACATAATTTACATCATCAATGTTGTGTACTCCATCAAAACTAATTGTACCTTTCCCACAAATTTTAGCTCCTAAATCATCACCAAACATGACCAAACCACCATCATACCTTTCAAGTTTAGTGAACTTACTTTTATCTATGGTCATGTGATTAGAACATCCACTAGAAATCACCTAGTAATCTTCATCTTGTCTTGCATGAAAGGCAGTGACCAAAGTACCTTCCATCTTATTCTTTTTGTTCTCTGGAGCATTCTTGCTTGCACATTTTCTAGGGTTAGTAGATTCAAATTTGTTTTCCAGAGCTAAAAACAAGCATTCACTATCATCAGCCTCATTTTCATATTCATCATCAGATATTTCAGCTTCTTCTTTAACATAATACAGCTTCTTGTATTTCTTATCCTTTCTATCCTTATCTTTATAATCCTTGTTTTTCTTATGTACAACTCTATTCAAACATCTTCAAGCATAATGACCAATATTACCACAACTGAAATATTTAAAGGAAAACATACCTTTATACTTTATGGTACCTTTCTTCAACTTCCTAGTGAAATTTGCTTCCAACTCATCAAGACCATCACTCTCCAGATCATCTTCAATCTTCATTTCCTTAAATGTTGTCTCTATCTTTTATTCTTTTCTAAACTTCCTCATCTCAAATGCTTGCAAGGTGTCGAATAATTGTTCTTTAGTATACTTCTTAGGATCATACATTTCTTCAATAACTGATATCTTATCACTGTAACAATCTAGTAGGGTGATCAGGATCTTCTCAATTATATCTTCATCATTCAGTTTTCTCCCTTGATTCTTTACTTCATTTGTTGTCATCTCAACCCTCTAGAAATAGATTGTAAACTCTTCACCTTCTTCCATTCTCATATTCTCATATTTGCGCTTTGTCGCCATCTTCTTTGTCAACTTTACTCTTTCATTTCCTTCATACAGTTCTTCCAATTTCTTCCAAACTTCATAGCAGTATCTAAAGAAAGAACCTTAGTTCGCTCAGTTTTAGATAAAGCACTATAAATAGCATACCTTGCTTTCTCATTTTCCTCATAAGCAAAAACCTCATTTGCAATAGTAGGAACACTCGCCGAAGCAACATACTTCATCTCAACAACCATCCAAGTCTTGTAACCAAGAGAAATAATGTATCCTCTCATCTACACTTTCCAATCACTGTAATTAGATCCATCAGACATAGGGATCACCAACTTATGCACCATTGGATCTTCCTTAAGCAGTTAAGATCTACACCAAGGAACCAAAGCTTTGATACCAATTGTTAAAAAAGAACGGGACAACTAAGAAGGGGGTGAATTAGTCGTCACAAAAATTCAAACTTAAAACTTCAACACTTATCAATTCCACAACCACACTATTATTTTATTAAGTTTGAGCATGAAACACGAATAACAGAAAGTAAAATCAACACAATGAACATCAAATTTTTATGTGGAAAACCCAATGAGGGTAAAACTATGGTGAGGATTAACTCACAATATAAAGATATTATAAAACTAAATACAGAGGCTCACTACCCAGAAGAGGACTCACTCTCCAAATAAAAAGACTCATTGACTACAGAAAGGACTCATTGTCCAATAGGGAGGCTCACTACCTACTGATACAAAAGAGAACAAAAGATCCACCACAACAATTAACACACATCTATAGCCTTGATCAAAAAATTGCAAAAACCTTCAACTCTCTGCCCTAAGGAATCTAACATAATGAAGTATTGTTGCCTCAACTCACTTACACTTCTACTCTTTTGATTTGTGTCTTACTTCATCACTTTTCATCTCTTTTTTAAATCTTCACAATCCAACTTGCATTTATACTATCTTCAACCTTAGAAACTTTTTCCAAGGTCAGCCACATAAGCTTCATTTCATAAATTCAAATTAGGTCGGAAATCAACATTCCCATGGTCGAAAAGAATGAGAATGGACCAATAAAAATACTTAACCAAGACCAAAAATAATGTCTTGGATCAACCACATGCTTCCTTGACTAATTTTAATTCTTCAAATGAAGTGTAAACACTAGGTCGACCAAACCTAATGAAAACACAAATGAATGTTGATATACATGCTTCCCAATAGGAAGATAACATGTGAACAACACAAGACACTTCATTATGCATGAGAAAACATCTCAAATTCCTTCAGATACATCTACAGCAAGTGCAACCGTCTTTGAACACGGAACTTCTTCCATCAATCCATTTGGACTGTGCAAACACATACAACAACTTTTCAAACTTGACTTCTGGATCACTAAACCACATGCATTTTTTCCAAAACCAAGATAACACCTTTATAAGACATATGCAAGATCTAAAAGATCTAAAATAGAATAGCAGAGGACTGTGGAGCAAAAACATTTCTCCTAATCCATAGAACACCAACTCTTCCCTAATAGTTCACACACCGGTGAACATAACTTTCACATGTCATCAAACCAAAAGCTATAGCTCAGGAGATATTACCACTAGATCACCATTAACAAATCTTTAGATTTTCACAAGCATAGGATCAACACAAGAGAAACGAGGAGCACATACAGAAGCACATTCATCACTTTGACTTCTCTCTTTATTAATTTTCTCAAAAGAACTTGGAAACTTATCAATTCAGCACATTTGCAACATCATAAAGATAGCTCCGTGTACTCACAACATCTAAATAGCATCTTAACTATACATGTACCATCTACAACATATTTAATTATGTTGACATCAATGACAATATTAATGACAACACCACCAATCTTGCTCATACTTTCTCTTAGTTGTTCTCGTGGCATCGGATCTATGAAAATATTGGTAGTGATGTAATGCAAGCGATGATATTTAATGGGAATGTGGGTTATACTAATTTAATATTTTTGATGCATGTTTTCATGCTATGGGCTATTAAAAAACAAATTGGATTGTGAGATGGCAGTACCATATGTGCTTTGAATATTCTCTGACATGTAAGACTGTGAATAACTATTTGTGTTTGGGACAAATACAAACCGATTATAATACATTTTTTTATGATATAGTGATTTGACTACTTTTGTTGACTTTATGGATAAAAATGGTTTTACATTTGGATATTATGATGCTCCACTTGGGACCCATAGAGGACTTCTTTTGTCCCCACTATATGACCCTACACCAGTGTCAGCCCCTCTCTCCTATCTACCAATGTGCACAAATTTATTGTTGAAAATAATTTTGTTGTCTCAAAAAAGGCCTTAATTCACTATGAAAAGTAATTCACATAACTATAACTTACTAAGATTTTATAGAAATTTTTGGGGCCTTTTCTCAAATTGATCACTATTTTTAGGTTTCAAAATAGAATTGAAGTCCACACTAGTAATAAAATTGTTGTCCTTCCATTGAAATAAGTCTATGGAAAGTTTCTCCTAGGTTTTACTTTTTTTAATTGGATTACTAAGACTATCAATATTAATAATTCAATAACTTGAACTCCATATCAACATATCAACACAAATGCTATCCAATTATATTTTGATGAATCACATTGTAGTGTATGGAGATAAAATTACACCTTGGGATTTTTTTATTCATCCAAGTTTTGTACGAATTAGTATAAAGGTTTAACATATAATACTCCTTTGAGATGTTAGTTTCCTATACGATAATGATAGTAGATATCTTGCAATTAACATTAGATTAGACATCTTTTTTTAGGAACCCTTAGGATCCTAACTTTCTAGAAAATGACCTTCATTTTTTAGATGGAGGGAACTTTACAATCCACCATGATAGAAGTGATTCAATATTTTTCTAAGTACTTATGTGGTTTTCCTCTTGATGTTTCTAGAGGATTCTTTCTACATCAATATTTAGATTCATAGACATTGTAGGGGCTCATTTCTAGCAATATTTTTCTACTTTAGAAAGTAATATTTTAAATCCCTTATCTTGCATAAGGGTATCTAGGTTTGGGGATTCTAGTGAAATAAGAAATTTAGAGGCCTCCAAACTCAAGTAGGAGGTCATTATTTATAGGGATAATAAAAATTCCATTAGGAATCCTTAACCTATAAGAGACTAAATACTATCATTTAAGGTGTCCTTGATTTGATAAATAAAATCTTTCCAAAAAAAATATTTGGGATCCTTATTGAAGAACCAAATATGATTCCTTTCTTCAAGAAAAATATCACTCTTCTAATATTTTTTAACATGCCAAATTTTCTATCACTTTCTCAACTTCTGAGCCTAAAACCAAGATGCTCATAGGTATAAACCTCTTATACCTCAGTATTATTTGGAATTAATGTCATAACACCACGGTTGAGGTATTAGGTTATAAACATGGTGATCTTTTAGTTCAATCCTTTTGCATGAGTCTATATTTCCATTCTGATCTCTCTTGGAATCATCACTTGCATATGGCATATTTTAGTGATTAATATGTCACACATAATTGTTATTGCCAAATTGGCATATGATCAGTTTTTGGCATAAAATCTATCTACATATTAATGTCCTGGCAGATGTTTTGTGAAGGCTTCATGATAATATTGGTTTTTTTTCAAAAGGCGCAATGAGATTTCTTTTACAAGGAAATATATTGCTCTTCAAATAGAATTTGACATCATTGTGAAGCAATCTTTGAAAAGGTGGAAAATTGTGTTTTCTTAAAGACAATTGGTCAAGGGTTGCAATGATAATATTTAAAAAGAAAAATTCAAAAATTAAAAATCATTGCATTGTCGGTTGTAATTATTTTTGGCTTGAATGGAAATTCTTTCTCATCATAATTCCCAGACATGAAAGTTCATTATGTCAGTTTTTGAAAGCTTTGAAGTTTTGATGAGCATCGATACTCTTTTCATTTCTGTTTGTTAGGGTTTGTTACCCTAAACATGGCGTCGGTGGTAAGAAAATCTTGTTTCAGAGGTCAGTTGCATGATTTGCGAGGAGACAAGAAATTACAGTAAAGAGCAACAGTGAAGACATTCTGGTTGTGTTGATATCATGTGTATTCTTTATTTTGCTTCTTTGTGTCTATAATAACCTGAGTGTGTTGGTCTATCTTGTTGTTCATAATACTAATTAGTTGTATTCAGGTTCTTGATTTTTTTACTTAACAAGGGAAAATATTATATCTGTTTGTAAAGGAAAACAGTTACACATTCTCATGTTGGGTGGTTTCTATAACTGGAAACTATTTCAAATGGTGGAATAAGAAGATGAATATAAAAAAAAAAATAGTGTTGGACACTATGGATTGAGAGATGTTTTTGAAAAAGAAAATAGGAAGGTTGTAATGTTGAAAGGCCTTTGGTAACACAATGCAAAATCTTTTGTAAATATATATATTTGGTATTTTGGAGACTCCACATACATTGAGTTTTCAAAATATTAAGTATATAGGGTTGTGAAAAATGGTATTATTGTGAAACAGAGTAACCCTCTGTAATTTTTCTCATTCATGGTTGAATTAGATTTTTTCCAATGAGGCACAAAACAACTAATGAGGCATCCTTGTCAGTGAGGCACATTATTCAGCTAGTGAGGCATTGTAATAGTGAATTTTTGAAATTAAGCCAGTGAGGCATTTTCGAGTGGTTTTATTCCCTAGGAGGGTTTCCACTCAGGACAGATGCGGTGTAATCATTTTATGTTTTTTATTTAGCATTGTTACATAATCATTTTCTTTCAAATCTTTCTCCTTACTATTTTTATAAGTGCATTTGATTTATGTTGATCAAGTAAATAGAGAAAAACACATTTTGTGTCAATTTTTGTTAAAAGAAAAAATTAACCCGAGACACTGATTCTCCCCACCCGTCTCAATGTCTCCACTACTCCAACAAGTGGTATCAAATCCAAACCCTGGAATATTGGTTTAATAAGTTTAGGGGTTCTTGGTTTTTTTGGAGTGTTGTGGTTAATATGGAAAAAAGTAGAAGGAATAAGGGAAAAAGAAGTTCACAGCAAAATTCCAATCATCAAATTCTACCTGAACCTAATATGTGTAGTAATGAAGAAGAGACCATAAATAGTAACTCTAAAATGATTGAGTACCCTAGATTTGGAACTCCTTAGTTCGAAGGTACAAACTTTGAGTTGCAAGAGGAGGTATCTTTGGATACTGAAATAAGATGTGAAACATCTGAAAGTGAAGAAGGTGTAAACCTTCATAGTTTTCAAAAGAATCTAACTGAATCCAAAGAGATTATTAATGAACATTCAAATGATCTAGAAACTAGTGTAGAAGTAGATCAACTTTTGGGTGAGGTTAACTCTAAACAGGAATTTGATGAACAAGAAAGTGAGGTTGATTTGGAAGGTGAACTCCTATGTGCCTTAGATACGATTAAGCAGCTTAGAAGAGAAAACCAGAATTTAAAAAGACAAATTCAACAAGAAAAAATTGTCACAGAAAAACTAAGCTTAGATCTTCTAGAAGAAAAACTACAAGTTGAAGAAGCTAGAAAGATTGAGGAAGAAGTTAAAAGCCAACTCAAGGTAAAAGAAGAGAGTATAGACAAACTTGAATGTCAAGTGGTCTTACTTAGGAACATTGATAAAGCATCAAAGTAGTTAAGTGATGAGAAAATTAATGAGAATGGCTCCATGTCTTTGGATAAAATCATTGGTGTGAAAAAAGTTCCAAGTGACAAAAGTGGTCTAGGCCTAGAGGAAGGACAGTGCTCCAAGGTTTGGAAAACACCTAGAACAAAGGTAGATTTAAACTTTCATGCTACTGACCTTGAAACCGCGGGAAGCAAACAACACGAGGTTATCAACAAAGGAGGAATGAATATAACAAATAGATTCACAGGATCTCCCTCTGCTTGGCAAGGTAAATTGATGAGGTATAATTATTCTTTTTTAGGCTATTGCTATTCGTGTTTTGAATATGGCCATAGAGCATCTAAGTGTTGAAAAAAAGTGCAAAAAAATAATTGGCAAAAGAACTATGATATGGTCACATGCTTCAAGTGTAATCAATCTAGTCACAAGGCAAGGTTTTGCAGGGAGAAATCATCTAGAAATGGATCTATAAGGGTTTGGAGAAGAAAGCAAGGAAAGGAGAAGGGAGGACTTAGTCTTGTGCATGATGCACAAGGATCATCTCTTAGCACTTAATTGGTTGCATGGTTTTAGGGGGAGTGTTCTTATGTTTTATTTTCTTCCCCCAAGGAGTCTTAGGATGTAGTGGAACAATTTTTCTTTCCCATTAAGCTTTGATGTAGTTTTCCTACCTCATGGATTAGGTGAAAAAAAATCTTAGTCTTTCTAGAGCAGCAATTGTTTTTGGTTGACATGATTGTTGCCAAATGTCATGAATAATAGGTGCAGACAACACTTGACACATTTTTATTGATGTCTAATTTTGTTATGTTAGAAGTTGTCTTATTCTCTTCATATGCTATCAAGAAGTTCTTCTCATGGTTGAGACAGTACACAAGAACAGTGGTATATCTAGTGTCAATAACTTCATATACAATGTTTCAGTATAATTAGTTTGTATTTCTTTGTAGTTACATCATCATGGACACATTAGTAGTGCTCAATGAAGTGTATTGTAAATGATCACATCTTAGCTGGTGTGATGTTAGAGGTTAATGATAAATTCATGGCATAGTATTTGTAGTTTACAAATGTCCTTATTCACACAGGGTTGGTAGTTGTCAGTCCTTTTTGTCTAGTGATGCGATAGTGAAATGTTTGGTTCACTGTCATGGTTTAATGTCTCACTCTTATTCTTAGTAACATTGGTTTTTTAGAATATGGCTAAGTTCAATTCTTTGTTGACATTGGATGGTTTTGTTTTACACTTGGTTCATGACCAATGTGTTTGCAGTAGAAGTTCATTCATTTCTTCAATAAAAATGGTGTTCATAAAGTATATACCAGTAAGGAGGAGAAGTGCAGTATTTTCTTTGCTATGATTTACTTGGATGCTTGGACAGTGGTGAAATGGTGAACCAATGAACATGAGTAGATCCCAATAGTAGTCATCTTTGCTTAACATTGGATAGTGGAATAATAAATGATCAATGATCTTGCAAATCTTTTGTCTTGCATGATTCCTTGGCAATGGTAGGTTGTTCAAGTAAAGTTTTTGATGCATAAGCCCAAGCTTGACAGTGAGATTATATCAAGTATTTTAGATGTTAACAATGGACTCTCTAGATTATCCCAAGCTTTGAATTGCTTGGTGAAATGGAAATTTGCATGTTGTAATGAAATTTTGTTTTATGGATGTTGATACTAGTGACTTTTCATTGCATGTGCAGTGATAGTAGTTTACATGTTCTATGTTTTTTTCCACAGTGGTTCTTTTGTAGAGAAAGTATAAGATGATAGTGAGGCATGTTTTATTTGGTTCTTGTTTGGAGACAATAGTATACTATATAGGATGCAAGGTGGTAAATAAGAAACAATCCCTGCAATACATCATCTCAGTAAATGGTCAGACAATGCACAAGAATTAATGGTAACAGGTGGATGACATTTGTGATATAGGTGATATCTTGTCAATGTAGTATTTATATAATGTTGGTTTATTGATTTCATTAGTATGTCTATTGGTCTAACATTTCATTAGGCAGTAACAATAAGTACATGCGGATAGTGTTTAATGAATCTAATAGTGATTTCAGTTGTTGCTCTTGTGCATTCAAATAGGATGAGCAATTCATGCATATTCTTTTCTCCCTCAATATCTATTTGGAATTATGAGCATAGTCCATGTGTGGTTCAAGTTCTCTGCCTTTGGCATTGTGTCAAAAGGGGGAGAATTTTGGGTCTTGTCTACGTAGTTGTTCAAAAAAAAAATTCAGTGTTCAGATTTTATGCAGTGAACAATTCAACTTGTGTTTCAACTTGTGTTTGCAGTGTTTATGGTGATATGCTCTGCTTATACAGTGTTCAAAGATTGTTCATATGTAGTGTTTTTGGTGATATGGTCTGCTTATAAAGTTTTTTTTTCAGTTGTATATGATGGTTTCTATGATATGTGACATGATGGATATGTACTTCATGCAGTCATCATGCTCAGAACAGGTATATTATAGCTATGATATTATTGATCAAATTTTTTGTTTGACATCAATGCCAAAGGGGGAATTTCTTATCCCTTAGTATTATTTGACATTAATGTCATAACACCACGATTGAGGTATCGGGTTATACACATGGTGATCTTTTAGTTTAGTCCTTTTGCATGAGTCTATATTTCCATGTTGATCTCGCTTGGAATCATCACTTGCATATGGCATATTTAAGTGATTAATATGTCACATAGAATTGTTATTGTCAGATTGGCATATGATCAGTTTTTGGCATAAAATCTATCTACATATTAATTTCCTAACAAATATTTTGTGAAGGCTTCATGATAATATTGGTTTTTTTTCAAAAGGCACATTGATATTTCTTTTACAAGGAAATATATTGCTCTTCAAAATAGAATTTGACATCATTGTGAAGCACTCTTTGAAAAGGTGGAAAATTGTGTTTTCTTAAAGACAATTGGTCAAAGGGTTGCAATGATAATATTTAAAAAGAAAAAGTCAAAAATTAAAAATCATTGCATTGTCAGTTGTAATTATTTTTGGCTTGAATGGGAATTCTTTCCCATCATAATTCCTAGACATGAATGTTCATTATGTCAATTTTTGAAAGCTTTGAATTTTTGATGAGCATCAATACTCTTTTCATTTCTGTTTGTTAGGGTTTGTTACCCTAAACATGGCGTCGGTGGTAAGCAAAGCTTGTTTTAGAGGTCAGTTGCATGATTTGCGAGGAGACAAGAAATTACAGTAAAGAGCAATAGTGAAGACATTCTATTTGTGTTGAAATCAGGTGTATTCTTTATTTTGCTTCTTTGTGTCTATAATAACCCGAGTGAGTTGGTCTATCTTGTTGTTCATAATACTAATTAGTTGTATTCGGGTTCTTGATTTGTTTACTTAACAAGGGAAAATATTTTTTTTGTTTGTAAAGGAAAACAGTTACACATTCTCTTGTTGGGCAGTTTCTGTAACTAGAAACTATTTCAAATGGCAGAATAAGAAGATGAATATTAAAAAAAAATAGTGTTGGACACTATGGATTGTGAGATGTTTTTGAAAAAGAAAATAGGAAGGCTGTAATGTTGAAAGGCCTTTGGTAAAACAATGCAAAATTTTTTGTAAATATATATATTTGGTATTTTGGAGACTCCACATACATTGAGTTTTTAAAATATTAAGTATATAGGGTTGTGAAAAATGGTATTGTTGTGAAACAAAGTAACCCTCTGTAATTTTTCTCATTCATGGTTGAATTAGATTTTTTCCAATGAGGCATCTTTGTCAGTGAGGCACATTGTTCAGCCAATGAGGCATTTTGAAGTGGTTTTATTCCCCGAGAGGGTTTCCACTCAGGACAAATGTGGTGTAATCATTTTATGTTTTTTATTTGGCATTGTTACATAATCATTTTCTTTAAAATCTTTCTCCTTACAATTTTTATAAGTGCATTTGATTTATGTTGATCAAGTAGATAGAGAAAAACACATTTTGTGTCAAATTTTTTTAAAAGAAAAAATTAACCTGAGACACGGATTCACCCCCCCCTTTCAATGTCTCCACCACTCCAACAAAACCCTTATCATATTCCTCATGTGATGAGAAGAATAATAGACAAAAAATTCCTTCAAAATAAAAATGATTATAGAAGGGACAGGATTGATATTTGATTCTAACTAATTTTAGAAGGGACATGTAGTAGTCAATTGAGATATGTAGCCTTGGATAATACTCTTTTGAGGGTCTCCATTATTTTACCAATGCCACTACTATTAATTTGATGGATTTTATTGATGAGTGTTGTAAAGGCTAATACATATATTACTCCTATTTAAACTCTTAAGAGAAATCTTTGAAGTTTCGTGAGTAAGGAATTGGAATCACTTCACTATCCTACTAAAACCATTGGAATTTACCTATTTATATTTTCCTATTCTTCCCTAGAGGGGTACAAAATAGAAAAAAATAATTAAGGAAAAAATAACCCTAATATGGTCTAGGTATTACTAATTAGAATCTATTAATTCCTCTATGAGTGACCAATCATTTTATATTTTTCTTATTAAAACATTATCCAACCATCCCTTGACATGTTCTCTAAATTTATCATCAATTATTTCAACCTCCAAATCAACTTCTTGTTGGCCCACAGTTGTCGTTGCACCAAAAGATCAACCTATTAATGCCCGATACAATTGCCAGAGTTAACTGATCCATGAGAGGTAGTTATCCATGTCATGAATCCTAAGGAGAGCACTAACCATCTGCCAAAAAACTCCCCCTTAGTGTTACCCAAGGGGATTTGAACCCAACACGTTTGACTCTGATACCACTTGTTGGCCCACAGTTTTAGTTGCAACAAAAGATCAACATGTTATGCATGATACAACTACCAGAGTTAATGAATCCATAAAAGGTGGTTAGTCCATGTCACGAATCCCAAGGGGAGTGTTGACCATATGTCAACACTTCCACTATTTTAATGGATGTCAAACTTCAACTATAATTTGTTTAAAGAATAGAGATTAAGGGGAAATATTTTTTTCCTAACACCTAGAAGGATGTAATTCACATTAGTTGCCAATGAATAGGTGGTGCAGGAGCACCTTAGGTTCAAAGTTGGATGCATTGTAATTTTTGGTATTTATTGTAATGGTTTTATGTAATAAGGTCATTTAAGACCATTTCATATGTGTTTGAGTCCATATTAGGTCACTAGGTGGGTTGGAGTATCAAGTTGGATAAGTTGTCAATTTTGTAAAAAAGTTGTCATTATTGTAAAAGTGCAAAAATAGGGAATATGAAGAGTCATCGGTTGTAAATGAGGAAGTTGGAAATTGTAATTCAAATGGAAGTTGGGAACCATTGAGATATGTTAAAATAGGCAATGTTGAGGTTGGCACAAGGTTCTGGTGATTGTTTTTGGAGATTGAACAATAATAAATTTATATTTTCTTGTGTTTTCAAGGCTTTCTTTGTTGTTTCTCATACTTTTACGGGTTCGTACAACCTGAGAGTGCACTAATATATATTGGATTTCATGATGTATTGAATCTATTTCCTGTTGCACATTGTTTCATCTAATTTCATCAAATTTTGAGCGAGTTTGAGCACTTTTTCTGAAAACTACATGAAACCCTAGTTTAGGGTTGGTTTTGAGAAAATATGATAAGTTTCTAGCCATTCCACTAGTGAAAAATATTCAAACTTAGTGGAATGGCTTGAAATAGACTAGGTTTTTTTTCTCCAAGCTACAGGGGCAAAGAAAAAGGTTGGCACATGCTAGGAGGGTTTAGAGGTCTAAAAGCTTCATGTATTAGACCAAGAAGACATCAAAGAAGTGGCTATTTGTGGTAAGAGGATGGAAAAGTGCAAAGTTGGAAATTGGACCATGTTGGCAAATGTATGAGGACCCTTCTAGAGCAAGGAGAGATTTTGGGGATCTCAAAAAGTGATTTAGAGACTAATCCCTAGTATTTGCAATCGTGTTTCAATTTTTTAGGCCTAATTATCAACGGGACAGTCAATTTTGGAGCCTTGTGTTACAAAACAACCATACCTAAAAATTTAATATGTTTTAGAACTCCCAAAAGGGTATCCAAAACAGCTTTTAGGTTGTGGGTTTCATATTTTTCCTTCAAGTTATGTCAAAAAAACTCATTTTGTTGTCCTACTAGGCCTAGAGTCCGTTTGGCAAGGGAACCATTGAAACTTGTTTACCCTAAGTTCTTGTGCAATTGCATGATGTGTTGCTTCTTATTCTTAGTCCATTTAGGTCCCTCTTAGTGTTGGACAACCTATTTGAAGCATTAAGGACTCATATGGGGATGGGACCTAGTTTGCATCAATTGTGGTTTTGAACAAGACAACTTCAAATCTTGCTTTGTGATGTTGAAACCTTTAAATCTTCCCTTCCTCTACATCAAATTGGTATCAGAGCATAGGTCTAATTTGAAGAAGAAAAATTTGAGTTGAAAGGAGAACAAAATTCCTCCAAAAGGGAATGTCATTTCCAAAGAATTGAGTGAGTTGAAGGAAAAACATGTTAAAGAGATGAGAGAGATGAGAAAGTTGAAGGAGAGGCTTGCTTCCCTAGAAACAAGTCAAAAGATAGGTATGGTCACAGGAGACTTGAGTAACCGAGAAGAATAATGGGAAGAGGAAAGTTCCCAAGGGTACAAGGAAGAGATGGATCCTGATGACTTGAGGATGACAAAACTCTTGAAAGCAGTCAAGGGAGATGATCATAGGATCAAGATGGAATTACCTATGTATGGAGGAAAGATGGATGGTGAAGAGCTCCTAGATTGGATAGGAGCATTGGATAACTATTTTGACTATGAATATGTGCCAAAGGATCAAAAGGTGAAGTTGGCCAAGACAAAATTAAAAGGTCGCGCCTTTCTTTGGTGGTATTATGTACAAAGTGAAAGGAGAAAGAAGGGAAAGACTAAAATCGCCTCTTGGGATAGGATGGTGGCTAAATTCAAAGGTAAGTTCCTACCTACTTATTACACTATTCAATTATTTAAAAGGCTTCAAAATCTCAAGTAAAAAGAGATGGATGTGCAAACCTATATAGAGGAATTCTATAAATTGAGTATAAGAGCAGGTCGTATAGAAGATGATGAAGAAACAATAGCAAGATAAATGAACAGGCTGAGATATAACCTCCAAGATGAATTAAGCCTCACCACCCTAAGAATGGTGGAAGAATGTTACCAATTGGCCGTCAAAGCTGAAGACAAATTAAAGAGAAGGAAAGAGAAGCAAGGTAGAGGTAGAGGAAGGAATTCTAAAGGAAGAGGAGCATTTTATGATACAAGGAAGCCATATGAGAACCAAGGAGAGGAAAGTAAAGTCAAAGAACAAGTTGCAGATTCAAAAGGTGGATTTAGAGGAGGTAGATCATATTCTAGAGGCAGATTTGGAGGTCAAGGAAGAAGATCAAGTGGGTTCACAGGAAGGTGTTATCAATGCAACAAGTTCAGCCATCAAGCATGGCAATTTCCTAAAAAGAATCCCTCTACTTCACATGGAGGAGAAAGAAGAACTCAATTGGTACAAGAAGAGGATAGTGAGAGTGTAAACTCTCCATCATAGCATGCTAATCCAAAAACTGGTGAATCTCTTATGGTAAGGAGAACATTAATTAAAGTTCCTATGGTGAAAGAACCTCCACAAAGGAAATCTCTTTTTAGAACCATATTTAAGTCTCAAGTTAAGGTTTGAAAAGTTGTAATTGATTCAGGTAGTATATATAATTTGGTTTCAATTGAGATGGTTGAAAAGCTTAAGTTGGAAAGAATACCACGTACTCCTTACAAAGTCTCTTGGTTAAATAAGGGTCAACATGTTTTGGTGAATGAATAAAGTTGGGTTGATTTTCACATAGGGGGATACAAGGATAGAGTTTTGTGTGATATAATACCAATGGATGTATGTCATTTTCTTTTAGGGAGGCCTTGGTAGTATGATAGGAGTGCCAAATATGATGGCAGAAAAAAAAAACCTATGTTATAGAAAAAGATGGAGTTTCCTACACTCTTATACCATTGAAAGATGATAGCCAAAACCCACAAGTGGAGTTTAGAGTGATTTCAATGGGTACAAAGGAGTTTTTAAAGCCATTAAAAGAGGAAGGTCATGAATCACCATTGGGATCTAGTGACATGTTGATAAGGGAGAAGGAATATGTGCAAGCCATGGAAAGGAAGGACAAGGGTGTTGTAAGTACAAATATACCTAAGACTATTATGACAACAACTAGGATTGCTCAATTTCCATTAGTGGTCCAAGATTTGTTTCAATAGCATGTTACCCTGGTGATAGATGACATTCCAAGGAGAAGTGTTATTCCTCATGCAAGGTTTCTAGAATGGGAAGATAAATCCTCCAAAGTGATTGAAGACACTCAGCATTTGCAGTTGGAGTATGAGGGTGCATCCCACTATATTTTTGCATTGCTTAGGCAGATTGAGGAAGACCATCTAACACAAGATGAAGTTGAGGGGCCAAATTTCAAGTAGATGAATCTATGTTTTTTTTTTTGCAAACTAATATAAGCAAAGAAAAGTAAAAGGTTGTTGACTATGCAGACTACAAGGAGAGAGCAGCATCCAACATTGCGAGTTTGGGTGGTAAGAGTTGTGTTGTGGACTCTCAATCCAAGCCCCTTACAAATTTGAGAGGTGGTGGCATTGGAAAGGCAAGTGTAACTCAAATATTTCTATTTTTTCATTAAGAATGAATACTCTACACATTCATTGTAGGTGTTACACAAGGAGACATGGGAGGTTAGACATGATTTATCTCTTTTAGAAGAGGGCAGTAATGTTGGTCAAGAGACTAGGTTTGATGCCATGGTCAGCAGGGACAAAGAGGGAATGTACAACACTCTTATTGAGATTGCAAACTTAAGGAGTGAGGGGCCTAAATTCAAGATGAAACATGTCATTGAAGGAGAAGAAGATGTTGTGGTTGTTAGTGTAATTAATTAATTAATTATTACACTAGCATAAGTTAACTTAGGCCATATTTCATTTAGTCCTAGGTTGCATTTTAATAAATCATTTAACAAATAGGGTTATATTCCCTTCCTTGTTTGTGGGATAAGATTCTTTCTAGAAGATGAGTTGTCCTTCTAGAACTTATTTCTACATTTAATAATCATCTAGATAGGGTTCACATGTTATATCATGACACATGGAAACATCTCTTGAATCTTAGGTTTTCCTTCTTGCCTGTTTAATCAGCATTTTTTTCATTTGTAATATATCATTACATCATATTATATCAATATAGAATCTTTATTTAGCATTCCATAATTGCAACACTTTCCCTTGTGGTTGATTATCTTTCATGGAAAAGGTCCTCCATTGAAGATTTTGGAGCTTCAGGGACTATGCATCCATAATCTCAACATGGTATTAGAGCTTGTCCAGTGAAACATCAACCCTTGATCTAGGAAGTTGGAGTGCAAGATTCTTGCAGGCTTGGAGTTTTATGTTGCAGGATAGTTGGTTCTACCTAGGAGCCAAGTTGATTTCTGGTGCACATTAGGCTCTTTGACCTCTCCATTGCATCCAAAAGGCCTCAAAACCTATAGATCACTTGTTCATTTTCCAAAATCAGAGTTATATTGACCGGGAGCCTTTGAGATACAATCTAGGGTTTGCATTTTTTGTGCTATCTATACACATCTACAAGAAAAAAATCTCCCCTCTCAGTCCTCTTCAAAGGAAATTTTTTGGAAAAATCAAAAAAAAATTATGGCTATTTTTAGGCTATTTTTTCTATAGTATTGGCAAAAAAATTATCTGTTGTGGTTTCAACCTACAATTTTAATCTACAGTCGGCGTATATATTTTTTGGTGACTATATAGTTTGGGGTTTTTTTTTTCCATCGGTGTTCATAATAATTTTTGTAGACTTTATCAACATTTTTATTTTTTGAATTGCAAATTTATTTGCAATATTCAAAAAAAATTGTCGTTGTCGGTTTCTCAGTCCGTAGACACCGACCCTTGGTCAGCCCCATCACATCATGTCGTTGGCATCATCTGCAACGTCATCGGCTCCTCAGTGGTTTCTCCTACCACTAGCATCATTCATGTTCACCATCGCATCTATCAACGACTGTTCACCAACCATTGTGCTCCTGCTAACGTCCATGCCCGAGCCTCAGTCACATGAGGATCCACGGGCCCCACCACATCCAACAGTGCCACTACAAGCTAGTTGCACCACCTGATTTTGCCACCACAGCACCACTCTGACTCTGCCCATCAGGGGGGGTTTGTTTTTTTGCATCAACGGTGCCTGCGGTCATATCAGTGACCAAGGACTGAGTTTTCTTAGCCCCAAGTGCTTATTTTTTGCACCTTGTTAGCCAACTCAGTTCCATTCAAGTAGAATTCTTCCAGGAGGCATAACTTCCACATACAATATCAAAAAACTACAAACAATATGTCATTGGAAAGCTCTCTGAGTCTACTTTCCAAAGGTGTGCTCTATTTTTCTAGATTCTACTTCAATCAAAAATTATTCTTAGTTGAATTGGAAACCCTAATTTTGGGTTTAGAGGTGATTTCTAGCTTTTCAGTTTGTTTCAAAGGTTTCACTTCAATTGATTTTTCATCAGTTATCTGCTTTCAGCATTTTTTGTCAAAAATATTTTGTCTTGGATTGTCGTTCTCCTCTAATGGCTGACACAGGATTTGAGATTCTTACTCCTCATAACTATCACACATGGAAGGTCAATATGCAAATACTTCTCTGGTCCAAGGGACTCTAGTCCAATTTGAATGAGAATCGGCCTCATCTCACTAGAGAATATGAAAAAATTTAGCATCAGATTAAGTATGAAGAGGCTATGGGGCTCATTTCTCTACATCTCTCCAACTCTTTATTCTTCCATATCAAGGGGTACAAGACTCCCAAGGAGGTTTTGGACAAGCTCAAGGATCTCTTCGGTTTTGTTAGTGAGGTTTCTTCTCCTACTTTTCTACCTCTTTCTATTCCACCATGGATGGTCTTGGTGATAGCTTTGTTATGCCACCATTTGAGACATTTTGTGAACAACTAACTTGAGAACAATCCAAGCTTAATCAAGCTGATACATCCACAAAATCCCATGCATTGGTGATAGGACCATCAAAAGGAAAGGGAAAGCACAAGGGAAAATCAAAGGTAGGAGCTTATTTTGAATCATCATCTTAGCATAAGGAAGAAAAGACAAAGAGGGAGAGGCCCAAGTGCAACTTCTGCAATGGGCTTGGTCACATTGAGGATACATGTTTCAAGAGAGAGATACATGAGCTAAGGAAAATACTTAGAGATCACATCTCTCTCCCTCCCACATCAGTCAAATCTCCTCACTCCCCCTCTCATGAAGAGTCATCATTAGGTATTGCTGGAATTGCCACTGTTGAAAATCTTGGTAAGGGGAATGCTTTGATAACTACTTTGGTTGATAATAGAGAAGGATGGGTACTTGACTCTGGTGCTTCCTGGCATGTCACGTCTTCTAAACAACATATTATGTGGGATACTTTGAGGCCTTCCAACTTTGACAGAATGTTTACAAAAAATGCATATATTGTCTATGTTGTTGGTATCTGTGATGTTGCTCTTGATGGAAGGAGGTTGGAAGATGTTGTGTACATTCCTCATATTGCTCATAATTTTTTTTCTATCTATCAACTTGCTCAAGAGGGATTGAAAATTAAGTTCACTTCAGACCTTGTCATCATCAAGGATAGGTTTGATGTTCTTATTGCCTATGGTCAAGCATATCATCATTCCAAGGTATACAAGTTTACCAAATTTTGGGATCGAGATCAACCTGCTCCTAACTCTCCAAATTCAATGGTAGGGAGCACATCATCACCCCTCCTCACCAAGGTTGTGGAGGCTAGCTTGACTTGGCTCTTTGCATGGCACCATCTTCTTCCTTTCACACCTCTCAGTTGAGATTTTCTTCAACAAGGATGGATACATTCACTTCTTCAGACTTGTGCTACATGGATGGGTTCTCTTCAGGTCTATCGAACTTGGTTGCTTAGTTACACACTGGTCTTGAAGACATTCTTGAGGGGACTACTCTCCTTTATGGGGGGGCTATCTAGTCCACATATTTTTTTCCTTTTTTGTATATATGTGATGGTTGTAGTCCTTGGGGGGATAATGTTGAGTCCTCCAAACATCACTCTTCCATATCTTTTTGCTTTTATATCTCCTTTTTGGGGAGGGGTTTTTTTCCCACTGGGTTTTCTCCTTTTCTCCAGTTGTGGGAGATTTTTTTCATCTTCTTCATGTACATGGGTACCTAACATGGCCTCGTAGTCAGGACCCATCATCTTGCATAATCATTTCATTTTCCTCCCTAAGTTGAACTTATGGGGGGGTGTTAGTGTAATTAATTAATTAATTATTACACTAGCATAAGTTAACTTAGGTCATATTTCATTTAGTCCTAGGTTGCATTTCAATAAATCATTTAATAAATAGGGTTATATTCCCTTCCTTATTTGTGGGATGAGATTCTTTCTAGAAGATGAGTTGTCCTTCTAGAACTTATCTCAACATTTAATAATCATCTAGATAGGGTTCACATGTTGTTATATCATGACACATGGCAACATCTCTTGCATCTTAGGTTTTCCTTCTTGCCTATTTAATCAAGAATTTTGTTCATTTGTAATATATCATTACATCATATTATATCAATATAGAATCTTTATTCATCATTCCATAGTTGCAACACTTTCCTTTGTGGTTGATTATCTTTCATGACAAAGATCCTCCATTGAATATTTTGGAGCTTCAGGGACTGTGCATCCATAATCTCAACAGTGGCAGTGTATGTAGTTTGTTAGAAAAAATGGGAGTAGCTACATGTTTGAGATTACAAATGCAATCAAGGGATAGATGTGAATAAAGGGGCCATTAAAGTCAAAGTTGTAGATGTACCTTTTCATTTTTACTTTTCACAAGTGATTGTGGTTGCGGGTTATGATGCAAGTTCTCAGGAATTTGCAAATGTTGGGAGGATACAAAACTTCACACCAAGGTTGGAGTGCAACGTAGGCACTAAGGCACTCAAAACACCAAGGAACAAGGCTTATTTTTAGTATTTGACTTAATGGAAGGGTGTACTCTATGAAGAAGCTAATGGGATGAGTGAGGATTATGTCCTAGAGCATGGATACATGGTTGCAGACTCAAATGGGACTTGAGTTCATTTTTCCTTGGGAGTATGGTGCAGGAGCACCTTAGGTTCAGAGTTGGATGTATTGTCATTTTTTGTTTTTTTTGTAATGGTTTTATGTAATAAGTTCATTTAATACCATTTCATGTGTGTTTGAGTCCATATTAGGTTGCTATGTGAGTTGGAGTGTCAAGTTGCATAAGTTGTCAATTTTGCAAAAATGTTGTCATTGTTGTAAAAGTGCAAAATAAGGGAATATGACGAGTCATCAATTGTAAATGAGGAAGTTGGACAATTGTAATTCAAATGTAAGTTGGAAACCATTGGTACATGTTAAAATGGGCATTGTTGAGGTTGGGACAAGGTTCTAGTGATTGTTTTTGGAGATTGAACAATAATAAAATTTTGTTTTCCTATGTTTTCAAGGCTTTCTTTGTTGTTTCTCAGACTTGTATGGGTTTGTACAACCTAATATTCCACTAATATTTGTTAGATTTCATGATGTATTGACTCTATTTCCTGTTGCACTTTGTTTCATCTGATTTCATCAAATTTTGAGCAAGTTTGAGCACTTTTTCTAAAAACTGCTTGAAACCCTAGTTTAGGGTTGGTTTTGAGCAAATAAGATGAGTTTCTAGCCATTCCACTAGTGAAAAATCTTAAAAATTGATGGAATGGCTTGGAATAGGATAGGTTTGGTTTTCTCCAAGTTACAGGGGTAGAGCAAAAGGTTGGCACATGCTAGGAGGGTTTAGAGGTCTAATAGCTTCATGTATTAGATCAACAAGACATCAAAGAAGTGGTTATTTGTGGTAAGAGGATGGAAAAGTGCAAAGTTGGAAATTGGAGCATGTTTTTAGATGTATGAGGACCCTTCTAGAGCAAGGAGATAGTTTGGGGATCTCAAAAAGTGATTTAGGGACTAATCCCTAGTGTTTGCAGCCCTCTTTCAGCTTTTTAGGCCTAATTCTCAGTGGGACAATCAATTTTGGAGCCTTGTGTTACAAAACAACCATACCTAAATTTTTCATATGTTTTAGCACTCCCAAAAGGGTATCCAAAACAACTTTTATTTAATGGGTTTGAGGTTTTCCTTCAAGTTATGTCAAAAATACTCATTTTGTTGTCCTACTAGGCCTAAAGTCTGTTTGGCAAGGGAACCATTGAAACTTGCTTACCCTAAGTTCTTGTGCAATTACATCATGTGTTGCTTATCATTCTCAGTCCATTTAGCACCCTCCTAGTGTTGGACAATCTATTTGAAGCATTAAGGAATCAAATGGGGATGGGACCTAGTTTGCATCAATGGTGACTTTGAACAAGACAACTTCAAATCTTGCTTTATGATGTTGAAATCTTGAAATATTCCCTACCTCTCCATCAATAGGAAATATCTCAAATAATAACTCTCAATTCTTGGTAGTATTATGTGTTATCATAAGCCCTTCCTTTTTTTGGGAGTGCCTTGTATTGTTACTCTATGCTACCCTAAAATTAACTAGTTCATCAATTTTCTTTGTCATTTTTTTTGGGACACCTAAAAATTCTACATCTTTGAATGGTTTCTACAACTATAAAAGGGTGTTAACACAATAGTGTGTCTCACTTTTGGGATGTGTTGATTTTTTCCTGAAATCACTATTTTTAGAAAAACTAATGGTTTAAGTCTTGAGAGGCTCCGTCTAAATAGTTTTAATTGAAGAGGGATAGATAAGACCCCCTTAGATCAAACCACCTTTGATAGAACTCCTCTAGTATTAAATCATACACACAATGGAGTATCCTTCGCACCTATCAAAATGTTGGAAAAAAGAAACTTTTTCTTTACCTTTTGTGGGATTAAATGGCGTCATTTAAAATTTATATTTGGCAAGATTGTAGCCCTCAAAATGAAATTTCCAACAAGTATAGATTTGATATATTTTCATTTTATCATGAATTTAATTTTCATTTTTACTAAACATAGGTTTTTCTTCAAACATCAAGCTCTTTGTTGTGCAAAGTTGGAAAAATAGTAAACCAATATAAAAAAAAATCAAAAACATTCCATGAGCAATCCATCTCTGTATCAGACTCAAAACCTCTTAACCATCAACAATCTATCTGACTTCAAGGAAAAAACTTGATCAAAATCACTGAACCATTCAATGTTCTAACATTCATTTATTGACTCCTAAGTACATCTCACTCTCCAAGGCAGAATATCAATAAAGCATTCTTTCTTACTTTCTATCAGACAACTAGATCATTGTAAACATCATTATTACACTGAAACAAACCAAGAATTCACTGGAACCACCTTGTCAAAACACACAAAACAATGCACACTTCATTCTAAACTTTTCCAAGGAATTAGGACTTCTTTGACAACTTAAATAAATTAGTTACCAAGAATTTACAATCACTTCTTTCTCTGTTTCATCAAAATACAAGTTTCCACTTCATATGCAAACAAAGCACCATTTGTCAAATAGGACTCCATACCCTAAATCGGGTAATCTCAAAAACCAGATGCAGATACCAATAACCAAATACATATTTAGAGACCCTTTACTGTTCACTTCAACATATTAAAAGCTTACAATGACTTACTTTGAAGTAACTACTTCATTTCTCAAATTGTACGCTTAAAAAGGCTACAAATTTAGGCCTATTTTACAAAGCGGCTATTATTAAATCAACTTCTAGTCACTCAACAGCTTCAAATAGTCATTTTTCATGATACAAAACTCCCAATTTATCCATTTTCAGGGATTAAAAGACTGTTTTTGGCAACATATTAACAAACCCTTGTTTGTAGGCTGAAAAACACCAAAAACAATGAGGGTTTCATAAAGAAGACACTTGCAAACCTCCTATACTCTAGCCATCACATGGATCATGCTTCATTATGTCTGGAAATTCTCTAGTAATCAACTCCTAGCCCTGTTGTATGATCTTTTTACATATTCTACCTTGAAACCACATATTTGCATGAAAAACATTGATTTTCTAATGAAGGCAGCCTTCAAACTTTACACCATGTTTTTATCCTGCACCACACAACTTCAAAACAAAAATAACATACAAAAATTCTCCATTCCACTGACCTAACTAGCTCCCATCAGTGGAATGGAGATCAAGAACCTAATAGACTCTCAAAACCCTATTTGAAGGATTACACACAATCACAATTACAAAACTTGATATTAGTCCTTCTACCCTCTTGATTCTTTACAATACTGCCTAAAAAGGAAAAGTTGATACTACAAAATGGATTCCAAGCTTTAATGAGGGTGTATAAACTATGTAAAATGGAAAAATCACCAAGAAAGCATTATAAAACTGAAACAGGGTATTCTTATTCAAGAATTGTGAAAAAAACTTGATCATTGCATTCCTCCTTGCCTTTACATGCTTTTTATAATTGTTTCCAAACTAAAAACTACCTCTCTAACTGCCTTGAATGACCTATTCCCTCAAGTTCCCCCTCTTTTTTCTCATATTCCTTCCTTTTTCCTCTCTTTTTACATATTTGTCAATTTTGGCAATATTACAAGTTGTGCATTTTTTTATTTTTTGGACCTATTACTTGATTTGATTACATTCAAATTAGGCTTTACAAAGAATTGACACATTATTTTGCACTTAAACACAAATTTGTCAAATTAGCCTTTTGTAGGCATTACATGATCTAGGTGCTCCTATACCATACAACCAACCAATAAAGCTTTCCAAGTCCCTTTGAAACACATTGCATCATCTTCACTTGTACCTACAAAACAAAAATCAAATCTACCTTGGTCTTTTTCCTCTTCATCTTCATTTGTCTTTTCCTTGTCTTCACTTTATCCTTGCCTTCTCTTGTCATCTTCTTTCCTTCATCTCTATCTTCATCTCTTCCTCTTCTTTTCCTTTTTCAAACTTTTTTCATCAGGTTCACAAACTATTTTCTCTTTCAAAAGGACACAAAATTGTCCTTTTCATCTTCTTACCAACTCTTTGCTCAACCAAGGACATAGGATTTTCCTTGCACATTGCTTCTTCTCCTTAGCAATCATCCTTCATATTCTCAACTTATCATCTACTCCCATTAGTGGAGTATCCTTCATCAAGGCTACAACTCTTTAGCACTTCTTCAAATAGGAATCGATCAGGTTCTAACTACAACACAACTCAACTTTCCTCACCTAGGTGTCTCCGCTTACTCTCCCTAGTCTCTTGGACTTTCTCAATGTAGCTTAGATGGATAAGCCCCTGCAACCAACCAACAATCTCAACCCACTATCAGCAACAACTTAATCACAAACAAATTTCCTAGAGCATCTTCAGGCTCTGATACCAATTTGATGCAGAGAATCATAAAAAAACCTCAACAACCTCATTTCATTAGGGGATTTCAATCCCAAGCAAATCAAGAGAATATCAAATTAGACTAACAACATAAATTGCTTCATTTTTTCATCAAATCCATATTGTTTCATTTGAAAACCTCAAGGCAACAACAAGCCAAAACATTCCATGAGCAATCCATCTTTGTATCAAACTCAAAACCTCTTAACCATCAACAATCTATCTAACTTCAAGGAAAAAAACCTAATCAAAATCACTGAACCATTCAATATTCTAACATTCATTTATTGACTCTTGAGTACATCTCACTCTCCAAGGTAGAATATCAATAAAGAATTATTTCTTACTTTCTATCAGACAACTAGATCATTGTAAACATCATTATTACACTGAAACAAACCAAGAATTCACTCCCCTAACTCTATTCTATCTCACTTTATCATCTGCAGTCAAACTCATTCTTGCACATTGGAACCACCTTGTCAAAATACCCAAAACAACACACACTTCATTCTAAAATTCTCCAAAGCATTAGGACTTCTTTGAAAACTTAAATAAATTATTTACCAAGAATTTATAATCACTTCTTTCTCTGTTTCATCAAAATACAAGTTTCCACTTCCTATGCAAACAAAGCACCATTTGTCAAATAGGACTCCATACCCTAAATCGGGTAATCTCACAAGCTATATGTAGATACCAATAACCAAATACATATTTAGAGACCCTTTACTATCCACTTCAATATATTAAAAGCTTACAATGACTTACTTTGAAGTAATTGCTTGATTTCTCATATTGTATGCTTAAAAAGGCTACAAATTTAGGCCTATTTTACAAAGTGGCTATTATTAAATCAACTTCCAGTCACTCAACAACTTCAAACAGTCATTTTTCATGATACAAAACTCCCAATTTATCCATTTTCAAGGATTAAAAGACCCATTTTGACAACATATTAACAAACCCTTGTTTGTAGGAAAAAAATCACCAAAAACAGTGAGGGTTTCATAAAGAAGACACTTGCAAACCTCCTATACTATGGCTATCACTTGGATCATGCTTCATTATGTTTGCAAATGCTCCAACAATCAACTCCTAGCCCTATTGTATGATCTTTTTACATATTCTACCTTGAAACCACATATTTCCATTAAAAACATTGGTTTTCTGATGAAGGCAGCCTTCAAACTTTACACCATGTTTTCACCCTGCACCACACAACTTCAAAACAAAAATAACATACAAAAATTCTCCATTCCACTGACCTAACCAGTTCTTATCAATGGAATGGAGATCAAGAACCTAATAGACTATCAAAACCCTGTCTTAAGGATTACACACAGTCACAATTACAAAACTTGAGATCAGTCCTTCTATCCTCTTGATTCTTTACAATACTACCTAAAAAAGAAATTTTGATACTACAAAATGGATTCCAAGCTTTAATGAGGTTGTATCAACTATATAAAATGGAAAAATCACCAAGAAAGCGTTATAAAACTAAAACAAGGTATTCTTATTCAAGAATTGTGAAAAAAACATCAATGCCTTCCTCCTCACCTTTACATGCTTTTTATAATTGTTTCCAAACTGACAACTACCTCTCCAACTACCTTGAATGACCTATTCCCTCAAGTTCCCACTTTGTCTTCTCATATTCCTTTTGTTTTCCTCTCTTTTTACATATTTGGCAACTTTGACAATATTACAAGTTGTGCATTTTTTTCACTTTTTGGACCTATTACTTGACTTGATTACATTCAAATTAGGCTTTACAAAGCATTGACATATTATTTTGGACTTAAACACACAAATTTGTAAACTTAGCCTTTTGTAGGCATTACATGATCTAGGTGCTCTTGCACCAAATATTAATTTAAAAATATATATGTAACAAATAATTATGAAAAAATATCCTTTCCCTAGATATTGATGTTGAGAATATATCTTTCAAAAAATAGAATTTAATCCTTAATAGAAAAAAAGTTATGTTGTACGACACAAACGTTTCTTTCTAAAAATGTTGTTTTTGTTTAAAACTAGTTATTAAAGGAGATGTTGAAAGATTCATGATTTATTTTGGAAAATTTGAAAAAATATATATATTTAGAATCTACATACAAATTACGACAAATCACTAGTTCACATCATCTTCAAATTCTTAATGGTTTAGCTGCTATAGGTCTCAGAAGATGAAGATTTAGTTAAAAATATTGATGTAGATGTCCATCTTGGGCAAAAAGTGAGACACAGTATTATGATTTCACCCAAAATCGTCATCTATTCCAAAACACATACACATTCAAAATTAAATTGTAATTAAAATTGTAGCATAAAATTAAACTTAAATATTTAATATATTAAATTTTACCATTCATGACCAATTTTCGAAGTGATACTTTTAAATATGCCATTTGTACATCCCATGACAAACTTTAGAAGGGGTATTTTTTAGGTAGAAATATGAAATAGGATATAGGACATGTATAATGGAAATTCCCTAAATATTCTCAAATGTACTAAACATTGTAAGATTTAAGCCTCTTCAATGAATGCCTATATAATGTCCTTCCATAATTCAATATACAAAAGGAGTGGATATGTATAGTCTTTCTACAAGATAGTTAAAATATATGTTATCTCTTTTTAAATAAAATAATTTATTTATTTTAGATAGAGGATTAGGATTATGGTTTAGAGGATTGTAGTATAAGGGATTTAGATTATGGGTGGAGGTGATGGGGGTGTTGTATGAAGATGGATATGGGGATATGGATAGAGGAGAAGATGTGGGTATAGATGTTGGATGGGAGGTATATGTGTTGTTGATGACCAAATTGAGAAATGCAACACAAGAAAGATAAGACCACCTTACCTCTCCTAAAAAAGAACAATCGTGAAATCAATCACCTTCCAAGGTCCTGGGGGTTGGGTCACAACGTTGCTAGTTAACAAAGTGTTCAATACAATTGTAATGTGCAAGGGGGATGCTAGTTTTTTATTGTCCCAAACTAAGGTATTTTTAAATACTAAAGCTAATCTAACAATAGATTTAAAGAAAGAGAAAAAGATATTTTAGGGCATGCAAGAAAAGATGAATGAATATTTACTCAATTAACTAGACGTGTGATTCTTTGAGAGAATGTTTTAAAATAAACTAATGAATGAACAAATTTACAACAATTACACAATTATATCCATCAACAGTGTTAAATTAATAATGTCTTTCATTCGTTTCAATATCATTTAAACTTGTAACAAATAAACTTTATTTATTCTTCTAAAGAATTACAAATCAAATAATAAATAGAAAAATATCATTCAAAGTGAAACCCAAAGATAGTTTTAAGTTTGACTACTTCTATTGCATTGAAACAAATAAGTAGCAATTACAATCCAACAATCTTCATCAATGTATGGAAAACCATTGTCTTCAAATTCACTTTCTAAAAAACTAATGCATAAAATACTAAAAGTAGAAATCTAGAAAATATGCCTTACTTATGGACCTCATATCTCACTTCAATTCGTAAACCTTTATAGTGAGAGAATTTTTACAATATATAGACTTGTTACATAGAAATTCCCTCCAAAAAATGAGAGATGTGCAATCAAAAATCTGGGCACCCAACATGCAGATCCAAAATTGTAGGGGGGATTGGGACTAAACTCTAGCTGACTTTTGTTACAATTGCTTCTCTAAGAAATTGACACCCAATTTACCATGCAAACTTCTCACCAACTTTAGTTCAACTATTGTGCCCTCCTACTTTATAGGAATAGTTCCAAAACAACATCTCTAAAGTCAAAACAACATATTCCCTTTTTCAAAATTCAAAATTTAGCCTGTCTGTTGTTTTTTATATTCTTCAAAATTGGCTAACACCTGGGTTAGTACTTCAATATCAGGTCCATCAACCCATTTCAACCTTAACTTTGTCTTCTCAAAACTTGTTTTTGTCATAGCAACGTCGTTATTCATCTGGTGGATATCATTTTTGAACCCATCCCACATCATCTGTTATATTCATTAACTTATCTAATACTATTTGTATACACCTAAAAATGTTCATCACATTCAGTTAATTAAATACAACCTATTTGATTAATGCTTCAACTACATATAAATAAGGTCTTACTTTATTTATATTGTTCACTCTTCTTTTAATTCTCCAAAATCACATTCTTCTAAATAATTAAATAAACAAAATACCCTAAATGTGTTTATTTAATTAACCTTCCTTAATCCTAATTAAGAATTAGAGCACATTTCTACAGCTTTTTGTGTGCCGCTTCATAAAGGTCACATTACAATAAATAAGCCTAATTATTAATTAGAATTATCCCCACACACTTCCACCAATGAGAAAAAGCACATGGCTTTATTCTCCCACACTTCCAACAAATTTGGAGCACATGGGTCTTTGTTTCACTCACTTGGGTCTCCCATCCTTTTGGCATGTTTCCAATTAGTCAAAGGATTCTCTCCACACACATGGCATGTTTTCCTTGGTCAAGGGGACAACATCTTGATTCCTTCCATCTCTACCGTCTATTATTTCTCCTTCAAATCTAGACTGTTGACAGGAGCCACCTCACAAAATGCTTGAGAAACACTATAAATACACCCTCTTCCTTAGCATTTATCATCCACAATTTGAGTAAAGTTACTATGCAGGTTTATCTTAGGAGCTTGGAGCTTTCATGTAGTCTTATGCTTAGTTTTCATATCATGTGCTACTTTGCATTCTCATCTTAGATTAATTAATTGCTTCATAGTTACATTTTATCATTCCCATTGCATCAAAGTTACATTTTAGGTTAGTTTTTTTTATGTTTGCATTTGATCGTATGCATAATCATGGATAGTTCACTATAGTTTCATATCATCTCACTCATCTCCACTTGTTCATCTATCATCACCATCATCCTTCGTTTATCATTGTATCCATTATCCTTTCCATCATTTTGTTTCATTTAGAAGCATACCACTAATCATTCCAACACACATTTGCACATAGAAATCATCTTAGCTTGCATATTAAGCATCAAATCTCATTTTCTAGGTAGTCATTTTAACAACCTTTGTGCCCATAGAAATCTAAGGGCCAAATAGTTTAATAAATCCCTAGAAATAGAGGACAATGATACGCATTTGAAAGATTTGATTGTATTACAAATAGAGTAGTTTTACTTGCTTCAAACTTTGAATGTAAACTGTCTCATTAAGGTTTGCGTTGGCATTAGATCTCTCCACATTCAACACACACACACTATCGTATTCCCTATTTTTTAAGTTAATCTCATTCTCTTGCCTTGCATTCTAGACATTTTTTATTAACTTCAAAATTTCTAACCTATGTGTACCTCACAACAAGAGATCCAGGCTAATGATGGTGACTATAAAAATTTCAAAACATGAAGAATCATCATACAAATCTTTATATAATTTTAGTAATATTATCCTGTGTTCTATTATTAGTTCCATCTTGAATAATACAATCTTGATGCACTTATCCACAAAACTAATATCTTCTTCACCCAAAATTGTAGATTGACCCAATTCCTATGCACTCATTTTGCTCAATTCTTTCAACTGCTTCAAATCTATTCTATACTTTTCCTCCTCATCTCTCAAATTATTAGTATAATTATGCAATTTCTCCTCCAACGAGCAAGCACCCTTGTACTCCTTATACCCAAAACCAAAATTTCATCCATATCTACTCTAAACATCTCAATCCATTGGTCAAAAAGGTGAGATTTCTTCTTCATTTCCTTGAGTTCATCGACCTCCTTTCTACACATCAAAATTGGAGCCTCTGATGATGATGCTTTCTTGAAAGCCAAAGAGGGAAGATCCCTCAAAAACCTCTTCATTTTCTCCAATTGGGCCTTTAGCTGATCTTTTGTCTGCTTATCCTTGATCATTCTAGCCTTTGAAAAGTTAACCACAAGATCCAAGGATGACATATGTTCTCCCTAGTTTTGCTTACCCAAATTGATAGTTGATAATTGATAATCAGCAACCTGGAGTTCCCTGTCATCTTTGTCAACAATAGGGGTAGCTATTTTTGCAATTATTTTTCTTGCATCATTCAACCTAGTGGAGTGGACAGTTCTAAAACTTTTCTTTGTTTTTTCCCTCTCCACTTCTACTACCATATCTTTTCAACTTAGTGGTTGAAACATTACTCGGCGCCTCTTCTCTAAATTAAATTTCAGCCAAGTTGGAGCCCCTAGGGATGTAGACACCTGTTGCTCTATTCTCAAAGTCTCCTTTAGCTACTCTTTTGTAGATTTCTCTCTTATTATTTTCTGAAGAAGAGGCCTTTTCTTGCTCAATCTTCTCTTGCTAAGATTTCTCTTACTTGGCCTTTTCCTGCTCTTCTTTCCTTTGTACTCTTTCAATAAGCTCTTTTTGCTCCTTTTCTATTAGCATATGGTAAGTATCTTCTTCTCTAGCCTCAATATTAGGCAACTCCTCATGTAGCTCCTAGGTGTCTTCTCCTTGATGTTCTTGTTCCCCAAAGACTATATCATCCACTAGTTTCTACTCCTCTAGGGGTGTTGCTTTAAGATATTTTTTTTATTCACCCACTTGATCATCTTTCCCTTCTTCATGTTCAACTTCGAGGTGAGAAGGAGATTCCTCCACATCAATAACATTGGTTCCCTCTATAACTCCTTGTTCTAATGTAGTGACTGTGGTAGTAGTAGAGAAAGGATCCTTTGTAGCAGTCTCTTCAATGGGGTGAACTTGAGCAATGGGCATTACTCCAAGCCCAAAGACTACTCATGTAGAAGCAACCATGTAAGTAGTTGAAGTAGTTTTGAAAGTTGTAGCCACCTTTTCAATTGTAGGCTCTTCTTCCTTGGTTTTTTGAGGTGGTGTCTTATTCTTTAACATCTTGTATTATTTTTGGTTTGAGGAATAAGTTCTTGTTGTTGAATCTTTTCTCTTTGTAGCCGGCACCCCTTTCCCTTGATAATTTTTAATTCATAGCTCTACCCATGAGATAATCCTATCTAGAAGTGTTGTCAAACCATCATCAATTGAGTAGTCCCCTTTTTCCATCCAATTAATTGGATCCAATACCTTGGTACCAATTCTCTATATATCGTACAAGGGGTCTAATGTCTGACCATTTTCAAACAAACCTTCTGGGATATCTTCCCTAATTTTCAAGTCTCTCATTTGAGGGATTGTTAGTCTATCATAGCTCTTCTTCCACACCTCAAAACCATCTTTTAAATCCACCCAAAAGTCTTCAATGTTGGGCTCGTGATGTAGAAAGAGTGATGCATAGATTCCCTTCATTTTTCCTTTGGGATCAAAGTTATCCCTTCCAATGTACTACTTCAAGTTGATTGCTTGCAATTCCTCGGTAGTTGTTTTGGTAGCTACGATAAATGTATTGAGAAAATGTTTCAAAACCTTGCAATTACATAAGGTATTGTTTAGCTAATGAAAAAAAGGGGGCATGGGGGATCCACCCCCCCATGAGGGGTCCAAGGGAATCATCCCCATGGTTGGGGTCCAAGGGAAGTGTGCCCTATCAGGGTCTTGGGGGTAGCACCCCTGAAAGAAATTTTTTTATTTATATTTTATTATTGTAAATCTTGACTGTTCATCATTATGTCTCATATTCGACAACCAATATTTTATTAGTTTGATTTTCCCTAGAAGGAAACCCTATTTTATGAGGGAATTGTATTATGGTTGTGTATTGCGATGTATTCTGAGAGTATGATAGTTGTTGTATTGCCTCTAGATATCTGACTGCTGATACTCCTAGGAGAAGCTTGCTCTACAAGTATATTATAATCTTTTTAATTTTTGAATAATATTTTGGGAATATTTTGGAGTGTGGGGTTTTTCTCCCAAAATGTTTTTCACCATGTAAATCATTGTGCTATGGTATGTAGGATATTTGTGTTTATTTCTATTTAAGTTTATGTAACTATTAAAGATCTATAAAAATTTTGCATTATTCTCCACTCAATATTAGTGTAGGAAGTTGTTCTGCTACCTTAGCTTCCTTACAAAATGGCATGAATAATAACCAAGTTAAATTGGGTATTCTAAACCCCTTGCCTTATGCCTACCTGAAAACTTCAAATTGACATCCAACATTTTCTTGGAAAACTTAATCAGTATTAGAAGCATGAATAGTGCTTTATCATATCCAAAGACTTGAATGTATGTAGACTTGGGGAATTGTATGAACCATTCCCCCCATTCCCACACTAAATTCATGGATTCCATTGTTATTTTGAAGCCTACATCCCCAATAAGTTGGTTGTTGACTGGGTACAAGAAGGTATCATTAACTCTTTTAAAGTTCCTCTCTACTACCTTGTACTCCAACTGTGTGTAGTATTCCTAGATTTTATTCTCTCATTATCCCTCTCCTTTTACTCTAGTGTTACTTAATCTT